>JADGIL010012738.1:0-14592 GCA_020352625.1 Cactoblastis cactorum | reverse complement strand
TGTAATTAGATTTTTTTAATTTGACATTTCAGATCAGATATTTCGTTTGTGTTCAGAATCTTATTTGAATATGAATTTGAAGAAAACTTTCAAGTCTGTTGATGGTAACATTGACCAGTTTATTCAAGTCAGGCCTGATAATCACATCTACGGTGATCTAGGTAACAAAAGTTATAATATACTACTTATCTGAGCGTTATCCCTGTTGCATCTTCACCAGTGACGCCTAAGAGCCCGGGGTCCGCTTCCTAAACTAGGAGATTTGGTGAGGTTTCTGGTTTTTACACAGAGCGACTAATGTCTGACCTCTGCAATCCAGAACCAATCCTATGATAGATTTTTACAAACGGTAGATGGCGTGTAAAAGCTATAATATTCATTACACACTATTTTGTGTCGGTGCCTCTATTGAAATTATTTTAGCTTGTGGTTTTAGAAAATGGCACATTTAAAAACAACTACTCACCATTCGATATGTTCGGTCAGACTGATGTAGTTAATTGTAATTGTAAGGTTTAGATTGTAATAATGCAACAGTTTTAAAGTTAATAAAATTGACACCTGGTAATTATTTTCCTGATACTGTAATAATAGTTATAATGCTATATATATTTCATGTAAGCCTTTTGAACAATACTTGGCTCATTTTGGCTTTACAGTGCGTGAAGTTTGTCATACATCTTTAAATACCTTTTTTTAAGCTGAAAATATAATCGTGGCATAAGCGTTACACCGGTGTCATTCCACAGAACTATAACTAGCCTTGTCACTTCTCAAACATCAGTAGAATAGTGTAATTTATTTAAGAATTATTTGGACAAAATATGTACCATTTTTTTTTTGCGTAATTTAAATATTGAGAATCCATAATTGTTTATTTACGAAAGTACGGATAATTAGTTAACTGTGTTTAAATATATTGTGTGTGTCAATATATTTTGTAATTTAGTTGATAAAGAGTCTTTACATGAGTCGGAAATCATCACGATGATAACATATGTAATTTGCAATCAAAATGTTTAGCTACATTTATGGTCTGAAGCCGTACATTATGCATATTTAGTGTGAATTGGTTAATGGCGAGTCTTTGTTTGTCGACCTTCGTTTCGGTGGCCGTGAGATCCTAAGTCAAAATATTTTTTTCAAATAGACCATAATCCAGCGCTTTTGAATCATTAAAATCGTCAATATTTTACTTAAAATTAATTCTTCCACCATTTCCAAAGCGCAAATGAAGAAAAAGTGGCGGAACAAACACTATTGCAGCATTTTCTTCAGAGGCGGGATCCTGGCGCGGGACGTCTAGCATTCGATCGTAATATTACATTCATATTGAGTACTAAATATATATATATGGGTTAAATGATGACAGATATTTGTATTTGTTTAAAATAGCTTTAATGCCTTTTATTTTCATATATTCCATATTTTTTAAATAAACCCCCGCCCGAATGATTATTTTAGTAATGTTTTAAAGGTCGGTGGTCCTATCGGATGAACGGGCTTCAGGACGGAACACTGAACGATTAGTAAATAATTTCTCTTTCTTTTAATTTGGCTAGTTCTGAAGCTATTTCTTTGTGTGTTTATTGTCGTAATTGGCCCAAAGGGCATAGTGTGTTAGCAATATGCGATATTTTAGTTGTATTGTCTTATTACTGTATTATTATCTATTAGACATAGACATTGTATGTTTGAAATTCCATTGTTTAATAAATTCTTTATGATTCATGACTGTTTTTTTTAAAGAAATATTTTTTTATTTGTTCAATTCATTATTTAAAATGCAAATCTTTGTGTCCAAACACATGTAAATTTTAGTTATTTTCCTACTCGTTGCCAAATAAAACTCAAAAAATGTTAGTCATTGAATGTATCGTTTAAAATTAAAGCAAATCACTATACCCACCTCTCATCTATCTATACTCTATACAAATAAATAAAATCGGAGTGTCTGTTTGTAATAATAAAAAAAACCGTTTTTATAACATATAGATATTAATTTTACTTTCAATATGTTTGTTCGTGCTAATCTCGTGAAACTGCTAAACCCAATTTGACAGGACTTTCACTGGCAGGTAGCTAATGTAATAATGAGTAACTTAGGCTAGGTACTTTCATTTTATAAATATATATTAATTATTATAATAATTATAAAATAACTATGGAAATTATATACCTAACTTTTTTGCAAAATACCACGTAATCGCGGGCACAGCTAGTTATATATCTAATTAATATCTGTAACAATCGTCAGTTATATTCGATACTAGTATAATATGTAGAAACTTCCCAATATTGCAAAGGCAAATAGACGATTCAAAAGTGCTAGATTCTATTCAAATAATAAATATTTTTGACTTTGACTCGAAACTCTACGACAATGAGTCCCGCGGGTGCGTTTGGTGGGCGCAGGGACTACAGGAAAGTTTGATGCTTGCGGGCCGCAAGAGCCTCCTCAGTGAGCCGGTGGCCGAGCCCCGCGGCGCATGCGCGATGTCGCCGTCGCCATTTGTTTACATTCGCCGCCGCGACGCCGACCACGCGCCCGCTCCTGAATCCTGAAAATCTGCCGCTAACTGGTTTACCCGATCGTCTTTCAAGTGTTATTCTCTAATTAGTACTAGTGAATATTGTGGAAGGATTGCCTGACTAATACCGGTGCACCGCGGAATGTGAGTTTTTTAAATACTTCAACACTGTTGCGGTTTTCATTGATTTCTTAATTGGCTGCTTAGAATGCTACTTGTACAAAATTTAAATGTTCACCGTGCTTGATTACCCATGTAAACATTCTGTCACATCCTCTATCGTAAGTAAGGCTTAGCATGCACTGCGATAAAACGCACACGATTTATCTCAAGTCTAAAACCGCCAAAAAATTTAGCACATAAGTTTACTATACAAGCGCACGCATTAACGACATTTTTCAGTCATTGATTTTAATAAAGATTTTTTTATCCGCGCGGTTTTTTTTATCCAGAAATCCATGGTGGTACTGTTATAAAATTAAGCAAAACGCCAACCGCAGTGCGTGTGTGCGTGCGGTTTTGCGTTTTCAGCTATTCCTAAACCGCTCGCATTTAATCGTAGAACCACATAAATGAAAAATTATTTTTATAAACAATTTAAAAAAAGAAAATACAGCAACTTACATAACTATTACACGCCGGCAGTCTTCATGACGATAGGCAGTTTTTAGCTTTACAAAAAATGTAATAATAAAAAATCTACCAAGTGCGAGTCAGGCTCACGCATGAGGAGTTCTGTACCAATATCTATGAAAAACGGCAAAAATTTTACATTTGTTGTATGGGAACCCCCTTAAAAAAATTCTTAATAAAAAATCTGCTTCACACTCATATGTATGTACATATGTACTTCGAAGGAATAATAATTTAGAAGCCCACTTCACAGTATCCCCATATTTTTAGGATTTATAGGGACTTAAAGGTAGTACGTAAAGTACCACTTCGAGGTGTCGAAAATATTTCACTTATCTATACATATAATACATGGAAGATATTTAAGAAAAACATATATAGGGGCTCTTTATAAGACCTATAGAAGCCAAAATGATTGTTTTTAGAATTTTTTTCTGTCTGTGTATATGTTTGTACGCGCATCAATACAAAAAATTTACCGAACAGATCTGGATGAAAGGCACAACGATGGACTATGACCTAGATTAAATGATAGGCTACTTTTTATCTCAGAAAAATGTACGGTTCCCGAGGGATATCAATTATTGTGACCGAGCAAGGGGCTGACAAGATGTTATAGTATCCATTGGTCGGACGAAGTCGCGGGCATTAGCTAGTGAAACATAAATGAGTACGATCTTTGATTGATATCGAATTCAGACCTTTATAAGTACCTAGGTACTAACTACTTATAAAGGTTTGAATTCAAAATAGAATTAAAATACACGTATGTATATGAGACTAACCGAAACGCTTTTCCGGTAACTGGAGAAGTATTAAAATTCGCATCACGCCTAATTCCAATGCTAGGCGAGTTTATAGGAAGAATGCATTCGTCCGCATTGACCATTGACATCATATCTGTGATTGACACCTTTACTAGTTAGGACAATGGTTACAAAGTATCTGGGGGTGAGCCAATGTGACTTTGTATATATTATACTATTTTTTGTCCGATCGAATAATTGAATACTTATACCTAGTAAAATATATTTTCTGAATAGAGACAGATAATGATTACAAATTAATTATAAAGCAAGTTTACCCTAAAATAGGAATAAATTATGAACTGACAATTCGCTCTAATGATTTACCTACTGAAATTGTAAAGAATATTTTTCTTATTTACGAATTCATGATAGATTTGCTTGAAAATGTAATACGGCGGGCAAGATCGTCATCTTGTAATTTAATTAATCATAAATATTATATTAATTAAAATATTAACGAAATTTTTCTCAATTAGCGAGGTACTTACCTACAGCCAGCTCAAAACCTCTAAGTATGTAAAAACAAAGTGGGTGCCACTTGGCATGTTAACTGGCCTAAGTAACGATGATACCAAGGTAAAATTCGACGGCTGTTGTTATATTATTGGCACCCTAAACTGCAATGAACTTGTCGGTTAATGGAAACTCAGTAACAACTAAAGCCATCTCTTAATCTGTCAACTGGCTTATCTTTTATCTTTACCTCAGGATGATCTGAAGTTAATTATACAAAACATTGTTGTATAAATTAAAATATATGGATTGGTCTAACATTGTACAAGTAATTTTTTGATTGTTCAGCCTTTAAACGCAAGTTTTCTAAACTGATTTCTATGGTCATTGTAATACCGCTAGTCGGTCTAGATTTAGTTCTTATCGGCTGTGTCTAAAGCTTTTTCTAATATAACGGTGTGGTTGCAACGATGTAACCAGATACGCGATATTTGCGTAGATTGTGGAAAAATTATATATTACTTACAAATGATATATGTATGTATGTCTTGATGGTTATCCTGTTTCTTTATAGATACAAGCTACTATAACAATTCTCGAAAAAATAAGAAAATACCTGTTAATGCTATGTTAAATACATAGCATTAATAGGTATTTTCTTATTTTGCGTTTATATATCGATGGAAATATTTTGAGGAATAGATAGGAATCATGAAATATACCAAAGGTTTTAGTATCTTGCATCATGCCCACAAAGATGGATCAGTGGTTTTCCAGGACGGGAGATAATAAAAGTAGTGGTGGATGACTCGTTTTTTGAAATAAATACATATATATTATTGAAAGTCTAGGAATGTCGCGGTGCGGCTGTTCCTAGTACTCGCCCTGAAGATGGCCTTCTGAATAGGTCGAAACGGTTGTCGGCGTTACCGACTAAAAATTAACGTGAGTATAGCCGTTCAAAGACACTAATTAAATACATATACCTATTACATACCTGGGGCAGCACATATGTATTTCAGAGTCCCACTGGAGCACGGCTATGGTAGTTAGTACTATGAATCAGTCGTATTTATTTACAATATCACGACTGAGTGGAGAAGGCGTGCCTGCGAGGGTCAGAGAATAGGATGCGGTGGAGCGTGTCCGCCGAGTGACCAGCCTGGCCCAGGTGGGATTGTGACTCATTGTCTGCACTATTTGCACGCATTTCAGAGAAAAACAAAAAAAAAATTTGAGAAATACATTAACAGCACCAGATCACATCTTCCTTCTTAACTAGGTAGATGAAGCCGATGATGGCCAGATTAACACTAAAGTCATGTTGAACAAGATCGAGGGGTTGTAGATAAATATAGACGTTCACCGACCTATAACTTTAGATTTGATTTGTAAATCTTGAACTGTTAAATTAAAGTCGATCTATTGAGGTCGCCTATAGGGACTGGAAGGTGATTGCGAAAGAATATTTTATCCTAAAAGGATCGAGTCTTATTGCTCGACTAAAAGAAAATAGAAAAGTATGTATGCTAAAAGCCACTTAAAATTACACAGCCAAAACCCCCTGTATAATCTATTGACCTTGAAAGTTTGTTGACCTCGTCTCCCCTATCCTCAAATGAAGGGTCCAAAGCAGGTGCCCCTCGGCAAAATTTGGGTCATGTTTAGTGAAAACTTGGTAGGTAACACTATCGAAACCAAATGTACCATTTGTAGTGAATTAGCTTAGTTCTCCTTGCCAATATTTATTAAAGGATTCGATGATTCCGATCCACATTTTGTGTAAATAATGCCTTCAACGGCTCGCGAAAATTTACATAATAAAACGAATGAGTCACATTCAGCCCCGCGCCATGTGTCCGGCCAGCTGCTGCCGACTCGCTCAATGCAATCAGATCGACATTCAGAACCCTTCCTACCTAGTTATTATCCGTTGGATATTATGATATACACAAGTACATATAAAGTTGGACTTACAACCTTACAACTATAACCATTTAACAAAGTAATCTATAGCAGAGTGTTTAAATAGCTGTAATAACAACGATTGCATTCACAACAGACACACCTCACTACGCCATAGATTATCTAACTTTGCACTTTCCTGCGCCGGCGGAAATGCAACAAAGTGTACGCATTATGCAGAGGAGGCGATGCGCTGTGTGCAGCTTTTCATGAAGCGCTTATATTGGCATTAGATAATCAGTGTCGTGAGAATAGAATAGGAAAAATATTTTCACACTTCATGCTCAACAAAGTTTAATTAAGTATATGCCATGAAATGTCAAAGTAAAACAATCTTTATATTTTCGCAAACTTAGAGGGAGATAATATTGTATAGAAGTTCCCAAGGAATCTGGAACGTTGAAATTCGTATGAAGACTCTTTGCATACAGCCGTTGCAAATAATTTCTCAAACTTATTCCAATTGGTCACTGTAAACCGAAAATTAAAAAAAAAGGCGCCATTTCGAATTATTATTAAACATAACCAACAATATAATGCATGTCTTCCTAGCTGTATCCCATTCTGTGTGGGGACGGCACAGTATTTTATCCCTTAAATTTTTTTCGTCCGATGTGTTTTTTGTAACATCTTCATTGTACGCAATAAATAAGAAGAGAAATTACAATATTTTATATCATTTCTTTTACGGTTTCATAAAATAGTTATCCGTCTTTTCCTCATAACGTGCTCATAATGGTAATTTGCTACTGAGAATCACTTATGACCTTCACAATTTTAATGGAAGAGTTGCCTTCTAAATTTATCACATTTGTGGCGTACATTAATGAGAACGTTGGTTTCCTAACGGTGGTTTTTTTTATCGGACGTGTAGATACTAAAATGATACATGAGTCGGATTGATTACTAACTCTAAGGTTAAAGTAGAAATAATTTTCCTAAGTTGTCTAAACACTGAACCGCTTTATTACAAGTGTGTGTGTGAACGAAATGAAATGATGACAAAAGATATTCGACATCGACAGGAATGATATTAAAATTAAACTTTTAGAGGACGTTAAATTACGACAGCTTAAGTGAAAAACAATTTTTTTAGCAAAGCCAAGTGTTTCAAGGCGTTATAAAAATTAAAAATCTGTAAAAACGTTACTTACAAAAAACCTGAATAACAAATATACATACATATTATGTACAATATATTTTTTTACGACACAAGTTTATATAATATCGAAATATATTCAGAAACAGATAAAAACTTGACCTTTAATAGAACCTTTTCACGTGAGTATTTAACATAAGTTTTAATCTAGCTACAGACTACCAATATTTTGGACTGTCTCCGTGGTTCAGTGCTCAAAGCGTGCCCGTTGTGATCCAGAGGTTGTGAGTTTGATACCATTTACAAATAAAATATCTGTCGTTGATGACTGTATATGTATGAGTGACTATTTGGATCTATTTCTTGGAGCGAGTTTGCTGAAAGAAAATGGCTAAATTGATGCGTTGTTAGCCGTCTAAGTATTTCTTTTTTCAATTTCTGTCGTTTCAACAACAGAAATCCTAACTAAAAAAGTGCAAGTTGCAAATCCGCGCGAGCAGTGCTAGAGACGTGGAGAGTCCGATGACGTCACTCATTTCCACACAATGGCCGACTCCCGCTGAATCCATTGACTCGTGACGGCGGACGATGCATTACGATTCGGCGCTAGACGTGATAATTATCAGTTGATTTTTAATTTATTAGGCACTAGCTTTTTCCCGCGGCTTCGCTCCTGTAAATTTTAGGGGGATGGGGGAAAAGATAGAGACAAATAGCAGCCTATTTCATTCCATCCATTGTTTATTATTTGTTTATTTTACAATTCCTATAATAATGTCCTGCAAAGCTGCTTTCACAGTTTGACTGCAGGTGACAGTCTCTTATAACTTCAATTATATCCCACATAAAAAAGTAACTTTAATCCGTTGCTCTGTTCTGACGTGAAAGACGGACAAACAAGCAAAAATACTTTTACATTTGTAATATTAGTATGAATATATTTAACTTTGTAAAGATTTGTTTAAAAGTAGTTTTAACTCATGTGCATGATAACCCGGCTGGTGACGGCCCTGCATGTACGTACTCGTATGTGTTGCATGTTTAGTTTAGAGTTTTTACTGGAAGAAAATTTTAAATAATAATAAGCATTCTTTGTCAAAACTAGTTCAAAAACCCGTAATTACATCTTTTTCTTTAACTAAAGGGATTTTAAAAGTGATTTTATATGTAACATTTTAATTTTCATTAGCAAAAAAATATGTGAATCAAAATTAGAGCTTGCAAAAAAAATATTATTCGCGTGCATGCATGCAATACCCTACATTTTGTAGCCATTCGAACATATTAGACGCGTAATCTAGAGCCTACGTATCTTTAGATGACTATCCCTTTGACAGATGTTGTCAATTTTCAAAACCGGTAACTAGAAAAATGGTTTCACAATTAGGAAATCCTCTTTACGTAAACTGCTGGATTATCCGGATTTTTCCAGTTAAGCAATGCATTACCTGATGAGGTGATGAGAGTGGGAGAGGCGTCCGACCACTTGCCTTAATCAGCTTGACCGTTAGTATACTAGGCTGATTGCTCTAATGATATCCGACGACATACTGATAGATCTTTTGATGTAGTGTTTACACGTGCACCGCCTGGTGTTAGACAGGTCGTCTTAGGTTTGAATCTCAACATTTTTCTAAAAGGTCCCGGTTATAATGTTCTTGTTACTATATGTTCATTTGACTTCTTGATGCAAATTTAATATTGAATTTAAAAAAATATATGTTGTTGATAATTCCACAAATATATTTCAGTTATTATTTGTACATACGAATATGTCTTAAATGAAATAGTACTCTTTATATTTACAAAGTATTGGGTTATAAATAGAACCCAATACTTACTTTGTATATTTAAAGAGTACTATGACATCCTTATATGACAATTTTCTTTGCTAGATTAAAATATCGAGTTAAATTCACGCAATATAAATTGCTGGGGCCCATCTTAGGTGCAAACATTTGAAAACATACGATACGCTTTAAAAGAATATTTTTTAAATTGCCATAATATCTTCTTCTTCTCCATTGCACTGTCCCACATTAGGTGGGGTCGGCTCAATTTGCCATAATATAAATAAATATATTATATTTCTGTTGTCGATCGTAAATATTAAACATAAATCAACCACTTTGTTTTCATGTTCTCATTTTCTTTAATGCGGACTTGAACCATCTTTCATAATAAGATATTTACGCTTCACCTTGAACATTGCATGAACACTTTGTTCTGATCGCACACAACTGGCCGTTAAAGCGTCCGACTGCCGTCCCTAACAGTTACCAATAACAACACTAACAAGCTATGTTTATTACGTTGCTTTGTGGGGTTATTGAAATATACTTTTGGATTTATAGATTCTCAAGAACCAGGAGTATAATGCGTCGATTTTGAAAGTTAACAAATGCCAAGGTTTAATTTAGAAAGCGTCAAGAGTGAGATTTAACTTTTCGCAATTTCAGAGATGTTTTCTCTCATTTGTCAATTTTCATTTTCCTGAATCGAAATTCTTATTCCAGAAACATTATTGAACACAATTCTTCATTAATTTATTTTATTTTCTCAAATAGTCTATGGTATATAATATTCAATATCATATACAAATTTATCGGAATCCTAAATTCCATTACTAGCTTCCTTCGTATCGTGTCGCCAGTCTTGATTACGTACTCACTAACTCAACAAAGAAATAATAAGAAGTTACTTAGCAAACAATGCAGGGAAAACTGTCGATAGTGAGGCAATTCTGATCGGTTTCTCACGTTACAGTGTTACAAATATAATCTAGCGACACAAGTTAGGTCTTCCAGGCTGATCTGGGAACGAAAAAAAATCTTAGAATGTACCAGCTGCTACTTCTTTCGCGCAGATAGTAAAAGTCAATCAAAGGGAAGGGTTTGAAACAGGAATTCTCATAAGCTAGTAAGCTGTCACATCTCTGAATCTCCATTCTACCAATAAGCCCACCATTTTGCTAACCTGCCTTGGAGTCTCGCGGCTCTTGGCTCAACTTCTCCGCCGAGGCTTTTTATAGGCCGGCAACGCTCCTGTAACCCCGGTGTTGCAGTTGTCTATGGACGGCGGTGATCACTTAACATCTCGTGACCCGCCTGCTCGTTTGCCTCCCTCTGACATAAAAAAAAGATATAGCCTAGACTTTTTGGAGTGACATAGGCTACTTCTTTTTCCGTAGTTCCCACAGGAAAAGGAACTGATGAAACCGCGGTATGGTCGCTAGTCTATGTAGCTTAGAAACATAAAGATCTTTATTCCATACAATGTAATACAACCTCTCTTTCAGTAAAGTAGAAATAATTAAAAAGTTTTATCGTACTTGAGGAACTACTCTGCTTATCAGAGACGCGAGCGCCCGCATTATGGGTATACTTTAATATTATCTAAGCTTCTTAAAATTTACTCTCAATTTAATTTTATTATACTATTTTATATATACGTAATTTAATGAAAATTACGTTTTTTATTTATATGAGAGGAAATTATAAAAATGTGTTCCCTATTGATTTAATTCATTCAGTATTTTGTAAACAAAAATACAAATAAATGCACAAAAATTCAAGTATGGTGTTTTGTGGGTCTCAATTAAACATACTTCTTTAGTAGTTTAGTTGGTTTATTTATGAATTGGTCCTTTTACATGCATCTTCGCTTGTGTAAAATAATTTACGACTACAACGATCATTTTACTCATTTTTAAACTTATAAGGCAATGCTTATTTCAACCCACTAGTACCCACTATTGCTCAAGCTGATAACCAACATGTTTGGACAGCTTATCTTCAGCCGACACCCAGCTACGATACACTTCGTGTCCCTTACTCACACTGAATCCTTTGCATTCTATAACAATTTCTAAAGAGATAATTTAATACATTTTAAATCTAAACGTATGTATGTACGCAAGATTTTTCTCATTTATGACTGACGTCTAAATAAACACTTCTATGTCTTTGGAAGATAAATTACAAGCATATCTTAAGTTGTTTATTAATTTTGTTTAACGCCTCACGCAGTTTTCCAAAACCATCTGTCTTAAAATTGTTGGTGAAAATGTGTATTGGTCATACAGCGATATCTGGGTCTGTGTTTGTGTCCACAGTATTTGTAGAACATATCGCACAGATAACCATAGACAACAATTGGTAAATTTGTCAATGGGTTTTCTAGAAAAAATGATTTTGGTACTTACCTAAGTATCATCTCTGATCAAAGCCGGTCACCAAGCTTGTATATCTTTATTCCTGCTTTCTGGTTCAGCTTTGACATATCCTTTCCATTGAACCTTCTTTTAATGATTTTACATTTTCTGTTCGTTTCTCATAACAAAGGCGTGGTTATCATGAATCAAACAATCTAGAATAGAAATGGCGTCAGAAAGACAATAGCCTCGGGTATCTAGTCTGTTATAGTTAATCTAGGTCCAGGCGACACAAAGCATTGTCAAGCTCTTCTGCTGACTGCTATCTCTACCATCAACACATGTGCATGTCAGCTATTTAATTATGAACAGAGAAAATCTTTTAACAGTGTTTTATTAAATTTGATCATCAATTTGATCAGAGTATCAAATTAATATATGTGAGCTAATAAATTGAGATATTTATTAAAATCTAGTTTAGCTGTATTCAAATATATTTTCACTAAATTATCTCCCGTTAGCTCCATTACATTTACATTTTTTCCAAGAGCCCAACAAGAATTAATTTTTCACAAATAGGAGGAATTATTGTGAGCATCTTTGATCGCAAAACCGCACATTTGGCGGCATTCACGCGTTATACTCGCACAAATAAACACCCGTGTGCGTTACACGCGATTTGTTTGTTTTCTGAACATGAAGGCGTCTCGACAAAGACTAGAATGTGCGCTGAATCCTACATTTCACCACAGATTACAATTACTGTAAAAATAAATAATGCTCCAGTATGCACAATAATAATTAAGCATGAGAAGTTTCGCAAAACTTTTAAGTTATAGAAATATTAAATTCTTAAATCAAACTTTTCGATGGTTTAATTCCACTCATTTAATAGTATTTGTTTCTTGTAACAATAATAAACTTTTGCGTTGTTTTTCTTTCCTATGGAACCATAATATAATATTACTTATATAAAAAAGCTTTTGTAATCCCGACCTTGCATAAAACAGTTCGTAAACGTACAGATTTAAAAATGCTAGTAATCCTATCACCACGGTGACGACGCCGCTTTCAATACCCGTGGTTATTGTAGTCCGAGAGGCGACTGTTAGTTTACTATATTTACTGATTCAAGTCTTAAATAAAAATAAAGCAAATGTTACTCTACTTTTACTCTTGTTTTAGAGACTGGTCATATTATCGCTATTGAAATTCGAAATTAGAAACTTCACAAAATAAAAAAAATGTAATTGGAATAAAATTTATTATAATTATATTTACATTTTTTTTATTCAAAACAGCTTTTGAGTTTTATTATACTCCAATCTTGTTAATTTGAAATATGAGATCATATTTACCAAAAATATTCGATAGAGCTCTCAATGAAGTACACTTTCGTAGTTGAACGTAGCAACCAAGCAGACGGATCCTATACTATTAGGCTAGGTCCTTGAAAGCACATTATGTTGTTAAACCGAAGTGGCAGTTATCAAAATCGTAAATCGTATAATCGTTACAAAACTGAATCGTAACTCGGAGTGCGATAGTGGACATCGATCAACTTATTTTCGGACGTGAACGATGCTTGATGTTTTATTGTACTGTCAGAAATACTTTTATTTTTTATTTCATCTATAAATAAATTTATTGATTTTCTTTGAAATGTTGACCTTGATTTGTTCGTTTTGAAATTATATAAATAAGAACATGTTCATGGAAGAATTATGATTTATAGCACAATCAAAATGTTATTAAGTACTTCAAAGAGAATAAACTTTGAAATTCATAAATGTTTAAAAATTACTCTCTGTTGGACAAAGGGACCTTTAACTTCATAGATTAAACACATTACCTATTAATATGTATTTTCCCTTTCACTTAAATATTTTATGTCACAAGTTCTTGTTTTCAAATTAATTATGAAAAGCCGAACTGATCCTTTCAAACGCTTTTATAATGCAAATTCACGTGGCCGCACATTCACACGCTCCCTCCCCGGCCCTTTGGAGACCCACTGCCCTAAAATGCTCAATTGTTAGTAGCTCACATTTGATATGCTCAAGACAGGCCCACTTTATCCGCTTTATGAACTGTGTCGCTGGCAAAGAAACGAACGTTTTAATTATAACGCATGGTGATCATCTATTTATGATTTTTACTCTATGATAACTTTGACAATTTATTTATGCAATAATTAATTGATTAAGGAATAGAGATTAAATAAGAATAAGAATAAATTTATTATAGATAAAATGGCACAAAAACAAATTGACAATGACCCCACACTAGGCAAAGCCTGTCTCGTGGCAGTCAATACATTTGAATTAATAGTAAATATGCCGCGAACTGAACAAAGATTAAAAATTAAAATAAAAGTGGTTTGTTATATAAGTCAAAATTGTTATTTAGTTCAGTTGTTTGCCAATAGATGGCGCGTATATCTAATGTATTTTTCACTAGATGGCGTGATCTTTTTAAATCTTTCTCTTCCCCAGCCCGCTAGCATACGCGGAGCCACTGGCGTGCTGCCTGACGTCGGTGTGGGTGCTGATGTTGAGGGACTCGCTGCAGCAATTCGCTTACGCGGCAGAACTCGCCGGCCTTCGGTGGACCATCGGCAATGCCAAGTTCGGCATTAATGTGAGTCTTTACGTGCTAATTACGACGACCTCCGTGATGTAACGGTTAACGCACTTGACCGATGCTCAGGAGGTCCCGGGTTCGATCCCCGGTCAGGTCATGAAGGAAAATGACCTTTTTCTGATTTGCCTGGGTCTAAGATGTTTATCTATATATGTATGTATTTATTATTAAATATAGTACCGTTGAGTTAGTATCCCATAATACAAGTCTAAAACTTAGTTTGGGGCTAACTCAATTTGTGTGATTTGTCCCTATATATTTATATTATTTATTTTTTACTATAATAAAAACAGATTTATCTATTAT
>JADGIL010012729.1:0-19508 GCA_020352625.1 Cactoblastis cactorum | reverse complement strand
AGCAATTGCAGTCGGGTATTTTTTTTTTAAATAATAATTTTTATTTTAGACTTTTTAGTATGAAAAGTCTTATAAAAACAGCAAGATATGTATATATTTATAATAGAATCGCTCGATGGGTTTGGAGGGGACATTTTTTTCATCCTCACTTTATGACGTCATAAAGTCACCATTATGCATTTTTTATATTTTTTATGTACCCAGTGTCACTCGCACTGTCATGACGAATCCAATGATACCTCATATGTTTAAATATTTCAAGCCGTTTAGGCTCTAGGAGGGAACATAGAAATCTACATACATACATAAGCCCGAAAAACATAACCCTCCTTCTGCCGCAGTCGGGTAAAAAGAGGCTAAGTAAGTGCTTGTATTTTGCTACATAAAAAATTCGGAACGCTTTTTATAAAAATTGACATATTGAATTATTGACATAATATAGAGCTGAATGCTGCAAATAATCTATACAAACCTTTAAGCTATTAACGTCCAAGGTCAAACACAAATCAGTAACTCTCGTGAACCAATCGATCCTGTGTTCTTATAGTGAGTAATCATGCGATACCAATTAACGATCCCGTCAATAGATGGCGCGCGCAGATTATTTTAATTTATATACGAACCGATTGATAAACAGGCCGATGTTATCTGGGTGGATTTATGCCCAGCACCACACGTGGGATGGAGACGTTTGATTTTTAACGCGAAACATGTATGTTTGTCACATTTTAACTTTTAATTTAAAAGGGATTAAAACATTTTGCGAAAGAAATGCTCTTATAATTAAATACATACATTTTACGACGTTAGAATATGTAAATATATAAATTTTATTACGACAATGGGAACTATTATTTAAAGACTATAAACAATACTAGGTTTAAACTAATTATAATTTAATTTAATTTACAGGCCTAAAAAAACAGTTGGGCCTCCGGCTCTCCCACCCATTTTTTTATGAAAGATGGAGGCAGGCGGGTCACGTGATGTTAAGTGATCACCGCCGTCCATTGACACCTGTGACACCGAGGGGTTACAGAAGCGTTGCCGGTCTTTAAGGGATCAAAGGAATAAAAATTTTCATCCAAACTTTTATTCCCTAATTATCCCTTAGGGATGAAATTTCCAAAATTACTTTCTTAGTGCTCACTTAAGTTATATAAAGAACTTACGTGTAAAATATCAGGCTTCTAGGTTCAGTGGTTTGGGCTGTGCGTTTGCCTGTTCTCGTGGCTAGCTTTACTAGCTTTTGCCCGCGGCTTTGCTCGCGTGAAAATTGGTCTGCCACTTAGAACTATTTAAGTCAACAATCCTGCGATACATCGTCTTTATGTTACTCCAATGATTTAGGCATTAGGCAGTGTACGCCAAGATAGATTAGAGGGCAGATTTTTTTCTCGCCTTAATTGACATGTATATTACATGTATAAATTTACAAAAATCAATATAAATTGTAGCCTATATGTTATTCTGATGTATAACCTACATTACTGTAAAGTTTTCTCCGAATCCGTCCGATAGATTTTTCGTGAAAGAGTAACAAACATTCATCCATCCATACATAAAGTGGTATGGAGCCACTACTAGTAGTGGTATGGAGCCACTATTTGTAGTCGTATGGAGCCAGCTACAGGCTTCTTTTTAGCCTGTAGCACGAATGGGCCGGCTCGTCCGGAGAAGTACCACACTCCCACAGAAGACCAAAGCCTGAATGGCGGTTATCAGCCGTCATGCTCCGTCCGGTGAGTGGGAGAGCCGGGGGCCCTACTTCTACTTCCGCCCAACGGCGGAGGTTTTTCATAAGCCGGCAACGCTTCTGTAACCACGCGGGTGTTGCAGTTCCCTATGGGCGGCGGTGTTACATAACATCTCGTGACCCGCCTGCTCGTTTGCCTCCCTCTAACATAAAAAAAAACATCCTCACAAACTTTCGCATTTGTATATTTATTCATATTTCTGTATTACAACATATTGAAATGTACAATATCTATATAAAATCAGTGTATAAAACTAGTATAAAACAGTCCACCACGAATAGAATTTTAATCAGCAAGTGGGGCAGATGTCTCTTATCACTCCGATACAACGGATGCTGCGATACGCGTGATAAGCGATACAACTCATTATTTTGTTTTTAATTTGGTCGAGATAACCGCGACAGAGATGGAAATAGTTTTCGGAGGGTGTGCGAAGGGGAGGGAGATATCGTGATAGACGCGTGGCCGATATCAACTCGATTATCGACGGTTTGACCGGGAAAGTTTAGTTTTAAATTGTAATGAACTGCTATGAAAGAAATATTGTTAAACAGCGCTGCTCGATGGTTTTTTATTCGTGTAAATTTCTGATTAAGACATAAGTAGATAATATAATGCCTATAGCCTTATCCATAAATATTAACTTATACATAATTGCTTTTAAAATACGAACTTCTAACGAAGGCCGGCAACGCTTCCTTGACCCCCCGGGTGCAAGTGTTTATGGGCGGCGGTGATCACCTAACATCACGTGACCCGCCAGCTCGTTTGCCTCCCTCTTTCATAAAAAAAGAACTAGTAATTTTTGCATTCAGTCGTAACTGTGTATTATAATGTAGTATACATAATCGTAAAATAGATTAGATCTCAAAAAAATAATATTAAGATACATAATTGACAAGTTAAAACTTTGAAATGTCTTCTTGTTTGAGTTTGTTTTGTAATAGTTTTTGCCGATAGTTTATTAATTTTTTTAAAATATTGTAATTCTGACAAAAAAATATAAGTACAGTATTCATTATTATTACTAGCCTTAGATTTATTATTGTAAAGTTCGCTACAAAAATGTACTGGCGGTGGAATATTGAGTATTCTCTTCGCTCGCCCCACAATTAACTTAGTATGTGGCATACTTTCAAGATCATTCCACAGTTAGATGAAACCCGGACAATTATCAGATTGTCAGAACCAGAGTTATCAGGGTTCACGCTTATCGCCCAAACTAAGCACATGTGCCGAACAAAGATCATATTTTTTCATCTTATCAGTAAAAGTTCTATTTTTACACTAAACTTGTAGGGCATTTTTTAAATGTCAGAGGTAGACAAACGAGCAGGCGGGTCACGCGTCGGTCTTCTGTGGGAGTGTGGTACTTCCCCGAACGAGTCGGCCCATTCATGCTGCAGGCTAACAAAGCAAGCAGCAGGCTCCACACCACTACAAGTAGCGGCTCCATACCACTAAAAAGTAGTGGCTCCATACCACAAAATATGTATACAGTATGTAGTTTTAAAAAAAGTTGTATCTTTCACTTTATTAAAAATGTTATTCCGAAAAATACATGGAGTTGATAGTTTTGATTTATTTCAATTATTTGCAAATCATACACCTATTGCCATCTATCGGCCGTCATATTAGATGCTACTTACTGAATTTAACAATCAACCAATGTATGTACTTTATTATTGTACTAGCTAATGCCCGCGACTTCATCCGCATAGATTACTTAGTACTACTACAATAAATTATATCCCCCGGGAATCATACATTTTTCCGAGAAACATAAACAGTAGCCTGTCTTATTCTAAGTCATCGTCCATCACTGTGCCAAATTTCATCCAGATCCAGAGTTTTTGTGTGATGCGTGTACAAACATGCAGACAGACAAACAGAAAAAATTCTAAAAACAATCGTTTTGGCTTCTATAGGCCCCATAAAAGCCCCTTTATATTTTATTCTTAAATATCTCCCATGCACAGACATAGCTCAGTTACAATTTTATTATATGTATAGATTACAAGTTGTAACCAAATTTCAAAACAAAGCAATCAGATCATGCGTGCTCTATCGCTCCCCGTAGGAGGGACAAAGACGGTGATGTAATCATTGCATTTGGCGTTATCTATAAAAATGTATTAGTAACCGCTGGATCCGGGTGCTGATAAGGATGAGTTTGAAATATGTCAGCGGGAGTAGCTTGTTAGATTTGATTTAGATATTCAAATAATCAAATACTTATATAGCGACAAATCACACACATGAGTTAGCCCCAAAGAAAGTTCGAGATTTTTGTTATGGAGTATTAACTCAACAGTACTATATTTTTTATTAAACTAGCTAATGTCCTTAACTACATATATTGTCCCTTGCTCAGTTACAATAAATTATATCCCTCGGGAACCGTAGCTTTTTCCGGGATAAAAAGTAGCCTATCTTTTAATCTAGGCCATAGTCAATCGCTGTGCCAAAATTTCATTCAGATCCGTTCGGTAGTTTTAGTGTGATGCGAACATACAGACAGACAAAACTTCTAAACACTATCGTTTTGGCTTCTATAAGAGCCCCTATTAAGAGCCCCTATATCTCTTTTTTTTTAATATCTCCCATGTAGAGACAAAGCTCAGTTACAATTTTGTTATATGTGTAGATTAGCAATCCGTGGTTCCGCACGGGTTTAATTTTTTTTTTTAATATTAGTAAGAAAACATACAGTCACAGCTACGGTATTTTCCATATGAGATTAAAATCGTACTCCTATTAAATACGAATTTAGCCGCGTCACACTGAGAAATAATTTGGCTCTCATCTCAAAGATAAGCTGCTGATAACGTACAGATAGTTTTCTTAATGGACCCGTCTGTTTTGATAAGATAAAGCAATAAATCTGAGTTTTGAACTTGCTTGTGTATTTTTTCAGATAAACCTTTAATTATGTTTTGCTTTTAATACATATAGTTTAAAAACTTATCCAAGCGTTATTCTGGTTGCATTTTCTGCAGTGACGCTTCAGAGCCCAGGGTCCTCTAGGAGATTTTTTTTAATATAAGAAGGAGGCAAACTAGTAGGCGGGTCACGTGATGTGTAGTGATCACCGCCGCTGCAACACCCGCGGGGTCACGGAAGAGTTGCCGGCCTAAAAAAAAAGTAGGGCCTCCGGCTCTCCCACTCACCGGACCGAGCATGGCGGCTGATAGCCGTCATTCAGGCGTCGGTCTTAAATTCTATATTTACAAAATACAAAGGTTATCTCGAGATCTTTCAATTAAAATTTGAAGCGCGGTGGATGTAGAAGTCAATTATGAAATCTCATAAATCTACGAAGGTAAGATTCCCGGATATGAGGGAGTGTATTAGTACGGCGAGTTTCCATTGTCCGATACGTCACGGCTTTAATGTGTGTTTCTGATTTTAACGGATTTTACTTACATATATACAAGACATCGGAACCTTCAAGAAAATCTTCTTTTTGTGGTATGGAGACACTACTTTGTAATGGTATGGAGCCACTATTTGTAGTGGTGTGAAGCCTGCTGCTTGCTTTGTTAGCCTGCAGCATTAATGGGCCGGCTCGTCCGGAGAAGTACCACATTCCCACTGAAGACCGACCTGAATGGTGGCTATCAGCCGCCATGCTCCATCCGGTGAGTAGGAGAGCCGGAGGCCCAACTTCCCCGCCCTCCCCATATATAAATACCTTAAAGGCCGGCAACGCTCCTGTGACCCCGCGGGTGTTGCAGGTGTCTATGTTCGGCGGTGATTACTTAACCTCACGTGACCCGTCTGCACGTTTGCCTCCCTATGTCATAAAAAAACTTAATGATTGTAATTTTTTGAAGGCATTAGACGTTGGTATGTGCAATGTATTACTATAAATAATTTGTTGCAATGTGGTACTGTAACAATAATTTATTTGCCAAAACCTTTTAATGTCCTTGCCCGAAAGCTTGAAAAATACTAAGTCAATCAATTTGACATTTGCATTTTAGGTTATAATATAAAATGTTCTACGCAGTTAGTATTATATACCGAATAAATTAATTGCATTGATTAAAAAATTACATTAACTTTTATATTACAAAGCTGAAGATATTTTTTGTTTGTTTGGTTGTTATAGTACTAATTTCAAGATCTACTGGACGGGTTTGAAAATTTAGACGTGTGTTTTGTTACGACTACTTTATTGAACTCTCTTTTTGATGATACATTGATACAACACTTATATACTAACATACTACTACACTACATTTTTAACCACCACGGAGACGGGAACAGTGAGAGTGGAACTTCATCTATACAATTTTTTTATGTAAGTGGGAGGCAAACGAGCGGGCGGGTCACGCGATGCCAAGTGAACACCGCCATCCATAGACAACCGCAACACCCGCGGAGTTACAGAAGCGTTGCCGGCCTTTAAAAAAAACCCGAGAAGAAGTTGGGCCTCCGGCTCTCCCACTGACGGAGCATGGCGGCTGATAACCGCCATTCAGGCGTCGGTCTTCTGTGGGAGTGTGGTACTGCCCCAGACAAGCCGACCCATTCATTCTGCAGATGATATTATAAAGAGATAGTTTGTAACTTTGATTGTTTGTTTGTAATGGCTAATTTTCGAAAATACTAAATGGCCCATGAACATTTTCATTTCACACCCAAAAAGATACACTATTTAGGAATGCTATAAGCTATATTTTAACTCCCAACGAAGTGAGCACGGTTCGGCTAGTATCTTATAATTCTACTCCACTCTGTTCTTGCAGAAACCAATTTCAAACATACACGTTGCTTACATTGAAAACTAAAATCGTTGCTACTAAATTAGGCAATGGAAACGCTCCCGTTCAGAGATGTTATCGTCACTCCTATTAACCGGTACGATTAAACAATGGCTAGTAATCGAAAAAATAATTCGGCTAATTTGTCGTTCGGACGGCCAATCGCTCACCCGGCAGATTGTTAACTACGTAATTAGTACTATTTGTTTTGGCTATCTTAAGAACAATAGGGAAAGTTGAATTAGATTAGGGTAACTTGATTTGTGGCCGCCATTTTTCTTCTAAACCGCCTATCGTGAGAAGGGGTTCTCAATATGATTTGATTTTGTTCAGGGATATTAAAAACAGAAATGGGTCTTCACTTGCAGGGTTTTGCACCCAAAGGGTAAGAACGGGATCCTACTGTTACTAAACTCCTTTTGATGACCTCCTTGTGGTGTAATAGTAACGATTCTGATCACTACGCAGGAGGTCCCGGGTTCCATGTCCAGTAAGGTCATGATGGAAAATGAACTTTTTTCTGATTGACCTGAGTCTTGAATGTTTTGCTATATTGTATTTTCGTTATAAAATAAATTAAAATTGAGTTAGTATCTTTTTATTCTCGAACTAACTTTGAGGCTAATTTTATCTGTGTGATGTGTCCCTATAAAAATAAATAAACTTCGATGTATATCTGTCCGTCGTCTGGCTGTATCTCATGAACCATGATAGCTAGACGCACAAAGCTTTCCCATATGCATTTATTATATTGCCGATGTAACTATAAATACTAAAAACGAACTAAAATAAATATTTAAAGTTAAACGAACTAAAATAAATACAAAAAACTAAGTTTTTTTTGCAATCATTTAAAATACGGAATTGTATCTTTAGTCCATAAGTCCGATCCGGTCTTGGTGGGGGTTTTTAAACAATTTTCAGTCACGTAGATAATGACTAAAAAGTTTATAGCACCCGTACATTTAAATCAGTGATTCCCAAAGTGGTCTATATCGACCCCTAGGGGTCTACATCAACCAAAGGGGACAACCTGTAAGGGATCTAAACTAAACTTCACTACAGTTAGACGCAAGGGGTCTATAACACAAAAAAGTTTGGGGAACTCTGATTTAAATCTATGTTTTTATATTGCTGTTAAACCAAGAAACTAATTTTGAACTGGTTTAACTTACTGACTACTTGGGTACTCTAATCATTTCCAATATGTATACAATGCATTTACCAGAATAAAAGGCTTTTAAAGATCACATTATCTTTCTTTTTTTTTCCAAATATTTGTTAAATCAAAATGTCCAAGATTTTAAAGCTTCAAATACTAACCACTAATAATATAATAACTCAAAGTTGAAATATAAGAAACGATATTAATAGACATCTAAATATTGAATGAGATACAAGATTCCCAGACAGATAACATATGGACAAGAACTTTGACCTCTTTATGAAGCAATCCAAAGCGACACCTAAGTCGAACAAAATGCTGTGTTTACACGATGCATGTAACTTGACACCACTCGAGTGCTGCGTTCCAGTAGCTTGCGGGTGGTTATCGGTCGTGGTAGGTGTGTTGTTCGTGCACACGGACGGTTCAGACGCTACGTTTTCATCGCCGCTGTTAAACGCCGCTGTTTATCACTGCAAACTGCTATTGATAACTGAAATTATTCCGAAATCTAACATAGGTTTTCCTCCCTCCTGTTTAAGTGTCAAATTCGCATTTAATATGGCGTATTGGCAGTTCTTTTAGGAAATTTGATCCTTGCTTTGGCGTTCACTTAACTTTTGATAAGTATGCAACACAAATATGTTTTGTGCGTATTGTCAGTAACTTAAGTTTATTTTAACTACTATTATTGCCTCAAATCCTATCTCTACATGCATTTATAAAACAGAATTCTTTAAATGATTTAAGATAAGGCGATGATTCCGATGAATTTGAAGCTTTTTAAAATATTTAATGTACCTAGGGATAAACCGCACAGATTAAGTTAGCTTAAAGTAAATTCGAGATTTGTGTTATGGAATACTAACTCAACGATACTATATTTTTAAAATAAGTAGGTACACATCAAACTCAGGTACACAGGTCAATTAGAAAAAGGTCATTTTCCATCATGACCTCACTGGGGAACGAACCCGGGAGATCCTGAGTAGCGGTCAGATACGTTAACCGTTACACCACGGAGATCGTCAACTTACATACAATCTACAGACGTAGGTGATCTGTGAGTCGAAAACAATGTAGCATCCTACTATCTTCATGAGACAAAATAATAAAAAAAAACCAGTTATGTTAACATAATTTTCGTGTGATAGAAAAGCAATAGGGCTTGTCCAGTGCCCAGCCGCCTAATCACCTGTCCCATCTCATTCCAGCCCATTGTTCTTTCTCCAGCTTGCTTCAAAAATTAACCCTACATCCTCCCCACTTAGATCCAATTTCCCCTGACAAACCACCCTCTCGACCTCCGGCCTCACGATCCATTTCATCTCAAACAAGCATAAACTACAGTGCAGGCGTCAATTGTTAACAACCTCTCGATTCTCGTGAACAGATACAATCGATTCTGTCGTTTATTTTCTCGCACTAGAGTCTCGATTGTTTTATTCGATTCGCGATGCCCCCGGCTGTTTAGATCGACTCAAATCCGATCTGACATTATACGAATTTATTCTTTAAACTGTACATGTTTAAGGCGATATTCGTGAACGCAATTTTGACAGGTGATGTATCGATTCGCTGCTAGATCCCGAGTTGGATGGACCTTATTATGTTTTCAATAAGCCGTTGTGTATGGCCGTTGTTTAAGGACAACTGTTGTTTATTTTGACAGGTCGTGTTTGGTTGTAGTAAGTGCGTTTGTGTGATTGTGTCGACCGTTTTAGATCGGAAGATAACACTAGGAGTTACTTCAGTAGCGAGTGACGAGCATTTGGCGATCTTTATCGGATAGCTTGAAGTTCGCCATGCTTGTATTCCTTTAGCTTAATGAAACATGCTCTATCTTGAAGACATATGTAAGTAGAGACCATATTCATCTATATTAGCAAAAGCGATCTTTCAAAAATGCACAAAATTTTCACAAAAAATGATGACGTTATTTTAAACAGAGAAAAATAAATAAAAAAGAAACAAAATAAAAACAAGGCTCCACTTTTTTATGATAGAGGGAGGCAAACAAGCAAGTGGGTCACGTGATATTAAGTGATCACCGCCTGCGACACCCGGGGGAGGGGAGATGGGGGGTCACAGAAGCGTTGCCGGCCTTTATGGGATTTATACGCTTTCTTCTTGAGGTTCCGATGTTGTATTAGTCTGGAAATAGGCAGGCACTGATGAATATTTCCACTGAATAAAAAACCTCATTTTCATACATAAACATTGCGATTTTAATACAATTTCGTCCACAAATTATTCTGAGTAGGTCGCATAATCTTTATTTCTTTAAAATATGTGACTGTATGAACTTTCCATAAAGTTGACTTACACCTGTGTTCTTAGACGTAACTCCCTCGACTTAATCTCGATTGAGGACGCCTCAAGGAAATTTTCCGTCCCTCCTTCGAAATCGGTTAATATAAAATTCGTGTTTCTCGAGATATTATGACGATACATTTTTGTTCTCCGAACTATCCATCAGTGTGTCACATACCGCTCCCATAGCGTTAGTTCCACTGTATGTCTGTATGTTTTTATACACCTCTGTTAATGGGCCGATGGGAGATTAGATAACCATTCTACACAGTGTTTTAGTTTAATTATATGTGTTTGGTTTCAGCAATATTTGTTATTACGCCGACATGTTTAGTTCAATGTTTTATCTAACTAACTGGTCAGTTTTGATTTGGTTCCCGCTTGGATTGTTATTGATTTTTATTGATTCGCTAATTATTTGCAAGTAAACTTGGGCGGCGGTGATAACTTAACATCACGTGACCAGCCTGCTCGTTTGCCTCCCTCTTTCATAAAAAAACTACTGCCACAGCTACTGATGTTTTTATATAAAAGGTTAATCTGAATCTTCTTTATGATGTGGGGTGCACTTTTAGAGGGAAGAATTTTACTGGTAAGCTCGTCCGATCAAATCAACTTCTGGAACTCTTTTTTTATTTTTTATAATGTGGAAAGACCCACGTTTCATCCATCCAGCCACGGGTAGCTGGACAGGTATGTGGGACTTGAACCCACTAAACCACACTGTACCAAAGCCTACTGCACTCAAGCCGGGACTGTGCTTAATTTCTGGTACTCCTGTTTATTTTATTTTATTCCTGTTGCAATTGAGGCGTAATGCTCAATAAATAAAACATAAATATACACAAACAAACATTATTTTTCATCTTAAAATGACCGTGGATCGAAATAAGGACGAGCGGGGACTGATATTAATCAATACTCTGCACAGGTCGTGAAATCAAAATTCTGATATCTGGAATTTTCGAACAGTTTAACCGTCAAGATGGCGCTAGTTGTATATACTCTTTAACTCCACTGAATAGGTATTTCGAAAACGGCAAACTCACTCGCCTTACAAATGACAACTTCGTAGCAAGACCAAACGTTTTTGTACACGATGCTATCGGTTTCCGAGTTACGAACAATGGTGCGTGGGCGCAGATTAACGCAAACCCCGTATCTGGTGATCTGCTCAGGCCATACTCGTGCTTGACAAAACGGCTAATGGTTTATTATTTCTTGCAATAAATTTGCCTATTGATAGGCTTTTGTTATGCACGTAATTACGTTGATTGACGTAACTTCGCTGGTGTTTATCTCAAATGTTGGTCCGGCAGTGAAAGATTGTAAAAGTCAATCAAGGGAAAGGGCTTGAAACAGGATAGTGGATGGGCTAGCAACCCGTCACTATTTCTACTACTAGGTGTCTTAAATTTTGCAGGGCGTTTCCTTTTAAGTTGTTTGCTTGCTAAGACGGCATTATGTAAAATTCCCACGGGATCGGAAATTATAGGACGCGAGCCTATCCGAAGGAAAAAGCTAGTGTAAATATAATGTTGACTACCCAGATTTAAAAATCTAATGGTCAGCATTAACATCCACAAACATTTCAAAATGAGTAGTGTTGTCAAAAAGCGATTTCTATCGACAAAATTATCGAGTAATCGACGTTACCGTTGCGCATACGCCGGATGTCAAACTAAGTTGTTCAACATACCAACTTATTTATGCAACCATCTGAGTTATTTTCGATTCTAAAATCAAGGTTATAAAGTTGATAGTATTTGTTTTGGGTGTATTTAGTAATGTTGTGTTATTTGTTGTGTTACAATAATAGTTACCTGTCACAGTGTCACAAGTAAGATAAGGATCAAGCTATTAAATGCTTGTACGATGCGAGATGGAGAGATAGGATCAGTGGATATTTTTGACGTTCAGGAACTCATGGCATTCGGTGGTTACCGATTTTCGACCGCAAAAGTATCATTTCAAAAACGATTTCTGTTATAAATATGCTCAAAATTTTTAGCATTGTTTAAAATGTTTAGAACCCCTGTGAAATATATTGCACGCGTATGCATATTAGTAATTTTATTAACGGTCCCTGAGTACACACTTTGTCAATCAAAACAAATGCCAAACAGAATAACTGGACTCAAATAGTAAAAGCAATTAATTGTGTGCTCGTTTTGTCCCCAAAGGATAAACGGGAACACTATTTTTAAGACTTCGCTATTTAAAAACAGTGAAAAAATCAGTTGAAATTTCCACAGATAATGTTTTTTTTATCGCTTGGACAACAAATATTGTAAATAAAAAAAAACATACAACAAATGTGATATTTTTGCTGTTTTTTTATATATAATTGCACGAAACCGACTCGCACTCGCACTTGGCCGGTTATTATAATAAAATAACTTTACATAAGGTTGTTATGTAACCTTACAAATTGAATTTTGAAATATGCAATTGTGTGTACCAAAACAATTAAGTAATATCAATTTAGCAATTGATTATGGGTGTAAAATACAAACATTTATATTTCAAATATTGTTGGATTGCCAACATTAAAATATTTTTATGTTAATTATTTTTGTAAAGGGCAATATTGATGAATCACTTCCTTCTTCCCTTCTTGTACAATCTCTCAATAAAGCAACACGTACGTATTCAGAACTCGTCGATTTTATTATTACCAGCTTACATACAGTCCACTACAATTACATTTCATACAAGCTTTTACAATGTTAGAAAGTAGAAAAGAAATATACATATCAGTTAACAATAGAATGGTGATTATTTTCATATAAAAAATGTTGCTTACTTTTTAGCAGTCTATGAAATATTAAAAAGAGTCACTTTGCTAAAACAAGACAATAATAATCTTATTTTGAGGTCGTAAGAAAAAGAATATCTTCCATGCTGGTCAGGGAGCCAAAGAAAAAATTAGAATGCGCCAGCTGCTTGTCTTTCGCAGATTGTAAAAGTCAATCAAGGGAAAGGGTTTAAATAGGAATCTCATAGGCGATAAGCTAGCAAGCTGTCACTTTTTCTGAATCCCTATTCTACCAATTTGCTAAGCGTGGCCTTCGATTCTCTTGGCTCTGTTTACCCCGTTAGGGATAAAGACGTGATACTGTATCTGTATAAGAAAAAGAATTATCCATATTCTTGCGAAGGAAAATCAAATAATATACAAAGTTCTACAGAAAACATTGAGTTGAGGATCGGATTGAATTCAGTTCCAAAGTAAACAGGGCCGACCAGAAATTATAACCACTTCATTCCAACACTTGCTGGGGTCTAGCAATTCTGAGGGCTGAGTTATGTGATTGCTTGGGTCTAGATCTATGTGGACCGAAGATTCGCAGGCGCCCGGGCTACAAGTGGATCTTTTCAAAGAATTTAGTGTAAGCCCGTAGTATTTGGTGACTTTAAATTCTAGAAAATTCTTTTAAATGGTTTAAAGGTTTTATTTGAGCTTTTGCATTTTTGGTTATAATTAATTAAGGTGGATGTGTTAACTTGTTATGCAGAAGTGTTCATGATATACTAATTTTTATCTATATGGTTGGTATTATATGGTTCTAATTATATTACTAATACCAATTGTAATGTACGCGCATTACAATATTTAATCTATGTTAGTATTTTAATTATTTTATGTTATTAAGTGTATGTTACGTGTGTGTTTATACAATTAACTTATTTTTCTATTCGTGCAACATACAAATATTTAATGTTATTGACCTAATTATGTATAATTTTGATGTTAGACCCAAAAAACCCGGGGGCCCAACTTCTCCGCCCTTACCAAATGGGGAGGGCGGAGATTTTTTTACAGGCCGGAACGGCTTCTGTAATCCCGCGGGTTTGCAGTTATCTATGGGCGGCGGTGTACACTTAACATCACGTGACCCGCCTGCTCGTTTGCCTCCCTCTGACATAAAAAAAAATCCTTCCTTGTGAATCACCCTTTCTATTAAAAACCTGCATCAAAGTCCGTTGTGTAGTTTTCAAGATCTAATACATACATATGGACAAATAGTGGAAAGCGACTTTGTTATACGATGTAGTGATAGTGAAGGCTATTAGCTAAGTTTTACTATCTAGATATTCCCACGGGAACGAGTGCAATACAAGGGAAACCGCAGAGCGGTCGCTAGTTTTTGAGTTTTTGATAGTAGGCTAGTGAAAGGATAAGTTCACCGATGTTTGCCGAGTTTATTTCGGCGTGTTATTCACAGTAGTGGTCGTTCCGAAACGCTGGTAGTTTGTAGCTTTGCAATTAACAAATAAATAGTATGATGACGATTCAAAAGTGCCAACATTTGGCCTACTTGAATAAACATTTTGATTTAATTTTGTCCATACGCAATATTTATATTATTTTTCTTCCCAGTTACGTTTTTCCCGAGTTCATTCAATATGGGAAATTTTAAGGCATTACTTGGGTTTGCACGCTCCACCTTAGATCTCATCGTTGCTACCCATCAGGCAAGATGGAGGTCAACCGCATTCAAGTTAAAAAGAATACTTTTGTGACCTAAAACTGACCGTTGGGCTCAAACTGGACGTTTACAAAACGCTCTTGCCCATCTGATCTGAAACTCCTTATGATTTAGTGGTTGGAAGGTTGGCGAAAGGTCATGTCGATGTGGGATACGGCACCTAGCGTTTGTAATTAATTCCTGTTTTTGCTATTTGTTTCTGCTGATTTGTTGGCAAGTGTACTTCGTTTTTGTTTTTGGTTCGTATTGGGTTCAAGCTAGTATAAGTGGTATTATGATATGTGACTATGGCTTAGGGCTGCCATCACTTAAATTGCCGACGCCGGATAAACTAGGCAAAAATCCTGGACGTTTGGGCGAAATACGGTACCTCCGCGGTCACCTCTAAAAAGTATTTTTTTTTATGTCAGAGGGAGGCAAACGAGCAGGCGGGTCATGAGATTTTAAGTGATCACCGCCGCCCATAAACAACTGTGTTGCCGGCCTGTAAAAAACCACCCTCCCCATTTGGGGAGGGTGGAGCAGTTGGGCCCCCGGCTCTCCCACTCACCGGACGGAGCATGACGGCTGATAACCGCCACTAAGGCGTCAGTCTTCTATGGGAGTGTGGTACTTCCCCGAACGAACTGGCCTATTCGTGCTACAGGCTAAATATGAGCCTGTAGCTGGCTCCACACCACTACAAGTAGTGGCACCATACCACTACTAGTAGTGGCTTCATACAACTATTTTATGACCAGTATTTTTTGCTACAAAAATAAAAACATCGTTATATATTCTTTTAATTATCGTCCTTATCGCCATCAGTAAATTTCATGCTATACGCTTTTAAGTTTGTCCATTCTTCAATCAGCTTCGTGTCATAGATTTCGATGTTAATTTCCTTGAGGAATAGGACTGCTTTTTCGACATCAGACCATGGAGTATTTTCAGTGATGTTTGACAACATCATCCAGTTGATTTTGTCAAATTCCTTTATTGGGGTTTCCCATTTTTATATATAGGATTTCATTTATCTGAAGAATCTTTCTGATGACATTTGATGGCTTCCTGGACCAATACACCGTTGGAGCCATCAAAAAACAAGTGTAGTACTTTCTTAAAAGATCATTTAACACTTTTGTCATACTTTTGGTTTTGCAATTGTCCACGGGTAATGGTGATCGCTTTCTATCAGGTGACCTGCTAGCTCGTTTGCTGGCCTATACCGTAAAAAACTTAGTTAAAGAAACTTGCGAGCACTTAAAGCAGAATTTTGGTTACTTATTTTTGTGTTGTAATGTTACATGAATACTTTTTAATATGTTATCAAAACGTGTATTTAAATATTATAAGCTTCAATAAACATCAACAGTAGCATGTGATCATTGGACTGTTAAGTTTTTTAATAAACTGAAAAAAACACACAAATAATTTTAGTTTAGTCTTTAATGAAAGTAGTCAATACTCACACTAATATAACACTTAATTTTCTTATTTTACAAAGAAAATAATCGATCCTGACATACGGACAGTGCTTGCATTCCTAAAAGAGTATTAAGACGACTGCTCGCCTGATACACAATCGCAGCTCGTCGCAATCGCGCCATCGGTAATTTGGTAATAAAATGAAAATACGTTCACCTCTTATCTACAATCCATTCTATATAAATATCCTTTACTATATAAACATTGGGCCTCGAAACACAAAACGCCGTAACGACTCCTCCATCCGCAAAGAAATACGGCACTTGTAACATGAAGGAAATTTGAACAGCCGTTCGATACGACTCGCTACACGACTTCTTGTTAAGCAATAAAGATGAAAATTGCTCGTTGGAGTAATATTTTACTCTTCAGCTTTGGCGGATTCGTGCCGATTTCGCGTGGCTGCAAATTTAATTTTCTTTAATAAGCTCCGCTGAAGATGTTGTTTGAAATTGAGACTTGTTGCTCTGTTTTTCGATTGCCAATCGATTGGCGGCTGGCACTCGTGTTCGAAGGTGTATCTCGATAGCGTGCATGTTTCATCGGGCGCGATGCAAGCGCAGATAGGAGCCCCGCCCATGCTTTTTTCGTAGTTTCTCTCAAGTACAATGGGATCTGCTAACTAAATAATGATCAGATCCTGATGTGAGAACAGTACAATGTTCGCTTTTTGCCCTGACGTGGCTGAGCTAATTCTCGGAATATTTGTATCGAGTGGGTGTTCTGATTGCGTTATTACTTATTATGCGATAACAGGTTCATTCCGAGTCGCCGTGTGATCAAGAATATTTCTTTAAATTTATATAAAAAACTAGCTAATACCCGCGACTTCGTCTGACCAATGGATACTATAATATCTTGTCGGCCCCATGCTCGGTTACAATAAATTATATCCCTCGGGAACCGTACATGTTTTCGGGGTTAAAAATAGCCTATGTTTTAATCAAGGTCATAGTTCATCAATGTACCAAATTTCATCCAGATCTGTTCAGTAGTTTTTGTGGTCGGACGAAGTCGCGGGCATTAGCTAGTTTTATAATAAATACATACATAGATAATCATCTAAGACCCAGGTTATTTAGAAAAAGGTAATTTTCCATCATGACCTGAGCGGGGATCGAACCCGGGACCTCCTGTGTATCGGTCAAGTATCTAGTGTCAAAGCTTGTAAAAATAAACTATGTGGATGACTGTACCATTTTAAGGAAAAATAAATCTACAAATCTAAAATAAGTTTTAATAACCTCATTAAAATTTTAACTTTGAAAACCCGTTAACATACAAATAATTATTTGCCTTTATATTAAACAAATATACAGGAAAATCTGAAGGATTTCAGCTATCGATGTTGTTGAAAAATCCCCCTCCTTTTAATTAATAGTGTTAATTGTTAATTACCTACAATTTAAATACGTCGTAAAACTTGTTTTCCCGGAATAATCACGTGTTTGTGTTTTGTGGTTATCGAATTACTGATTTCATGGTGTTTATTACAATTTTGCATGTAATTGTTATTCATTGTGTGTTATCGTTATTCCAGTAAATGATGTCGATGATTTATATATGCGTACGTACAAAGTATCACGTCTCAACTCCATACGAGGTAAACAACGGCAATGGACGTCAGAATCAAAGGTCAGATTTGTAAATTGTATTGGATTATTGGTGAAGGCTAAGGAAATATCATGTGCAGCAGGCTCCATACCACTACAAGTAGTGGCTCCATACCACAAATTGAATGAAAAAATTATTACTATTGTCAAAATCTCGGATTCCGAGCGGCGTATCCAAATGAAACCAACGCTATATTTTCGACCTTCTACGATACAGCTGTGAAAACCTCATCATATTCAATTCGAAAAAAAAATATAATTAAAATTATACAAACATACAGATAGAAAAGAAATAAAACTAAAGTGTTATATCATATATTTATGAACCAGAGATATCTGTACTTACATCCATACTTACTTATACTTCCTTTAATATATGATTATAAATGTGAAAGAGTGTTTGTTTGTTCGTCATAATGGAGCAACGGTTTAGTGTGATTTTTTATGTAGAGATAGTTGAAGATCTGGAGAGTGAGTGACTATTTTTTGTCTCTATCTATCCCCCGCCCCCCGAAATACACGAGCGAAGCCACGGGCAAAAGCTGGTAAGAAATAAAAATAAAATTCCAAGCCCGTAGCAACGTCTTAAATTCCCCACCATTAAACACCTATAACTCAACTAAATAAAAACTTATTAATTTATCATATTATATATTCTGATCGTGTCCCAAAGTGCAACTTAGGTATTTGGCACTTAAAATTAATTGTCGTTAAAAAACCGGTTCAAACCGGACAATTCGAAATACTACGCGCGTAAGAGTCTTCATTTCTTCCATACCATAACTGGATTGAGCAAACCAGTCGGGCAAGTGTTGAGAGGTGTGGCCTGGCCCGCCTCCTAGACTATACATTACTTTTGTTGTATGAGATTGTATGAAAGATACGTGAGTAGACACCGCGATGGAGGACGTCTCGCTCTTGCAAAAGTTTGTGATGTTTCCGGGTTCGTCTTCATGATAGGCTTAGTAGGATATAGTTAGACCTATGGATAGCAAATACAATACAATTCTTTTAAATGTCTCTATAAATGTTCAGTAATTTTGTTTTTTCTCTTTTGTAGGACACAATTTTATTCAATTAGGACATTTTATCTCTGCATAACTGGGCTATTAATTTCATTTTAAAAAAATTTACAGATGTATAAATTTGAGGCAAAATCATCAGTAATATTTTTCAAATACAGAAGCATATTTTGTCGAAAAAAATGTTTTACTTTTTATAAATATGGCTCAAAGAAAAGTTAATTTTTTTAGTTTATATTTTTTTTTACTAACTGGCAACAAATTACTGTCCCCTTTTCGGTTAAAAGATCTTAACACGTTCGAAATTCAAAAACTTTTTAATGCAATTTAATTCGTGTCCGCGCGTCAATGGCGCGCTGTTCGATTTGTTGTTCAAACAAATTAGCGCCGCCCCGCGGTGACGCTGAGAAGTTATTAAGAAATAAATTGAGAGCCAGGGTTGCCAGTACTATTGATAATAATAAAATGATTTTTTGTTACCTATCTGAGTTTGTTTTCCATGGATTTGTAAGGTGAGATGGGTAGGGGATTAAACAATCTGACCGTACCTTTGTAGTTTTTACCTTTGTAGTTTGTCGAAATAATTCTTTTTTGCAATACGTTAGAATAATATTAGAATAATTATGCAAATTTGTTGAGTAAAGTCGTTTATTGATTTCTTTAAAGCATTATATTTTTATAGATAAAAATTAAATAAATGATACATTCATATTTATTTTTAATTTCATACACATAGTCATCTACGTAAGTATATAGGTATGTATTTGATATAAAATATGGTTGAAATGAAACAAATTTAACGGAGTTTATCGCGGTTTAATCACTACACACAAAGGAATTTTATACTGTTTTAAGTTCTCTATGTGTAACTATTTATTGAGCTACTACGTTTCGGATACTTTTCAGCAT
>JADGIL010012728.1:720-13415 GCA_020352625.1 Cactoblastis cactorum | reverse complement strand
AAAAAAATAAAAACAGCATATATCTTAGACAATTATTTTTTATTTTCATGTTTGTTATAGCTAATGCTATTATAAATACAGTGATAAATAATCTTAATACTTCAACACAAACGTAAATTGAATATTTAAATATTTTGCGGTATGATAAATTTTGTAATTTTTTTATAGTTACTAATAAAAAATGACAAAGCGTTTAGAATTTACACCTCTATAAAAATTACTCAAATCATTTAATGAGTACTTTTATCATTGCAATTAATTTTTCAAACCCTTTTTTTGTCTAACTAAGCGAACCTTTATATTTTTTTAATCTATGACTTAAATATTGCTAGTCTATAATCTAAAATAAGATACTTTTCTATATTTCAAAAATAAAGCAAAATATATTGGTTAAAAAAATTCATTTGAAAAATAAGGGATTAAATATGTGATGTTTGTGTGTTAAAGTTGTATTTAGTCACTATTAAATATGTATTTAACATTCATATTTTTATTTTGAATATAATAAAACTGATAATTTTTTTATCTTTAAAAAAACGACATACGCATGTTTTTTTAATATATAATTATTAAAGTTTTAATAGCAAAATTCACATCTAAGATTGTATTTATATCTTTTTTTCACTTGAATTTGATTTCTAATTAATTGTTTTTTGAATTATTTTAATCCTTTAGATATTTTTATAAAAAAAAAGTTTTCAAGAAATTCAACTATTCAAATACTAATGAAAATGTTTTTAAGCTTTGTAATTTACTCAATCATAAAGTAAAATAGATTGATTTTGCATAATAATTATTATATTAATATATTATTTGTATCAATTTTTACATATATATGCAAAATTAAATTTGTTGATTTGAGAATATTTTATCTAAATTAAAAGAATATTTAACTTATGTGTATTATTCTTATTTCTAGGATAGATAACCTATAAAATCATATTACAAAAAAGGAAAAAACAAAATAACGTATTTCGATTTAGTTTGCTATAGGTAACAAAATCATATTTAAATATTATAAATTATTTTTTTGCATATTTTAAAAACGAATATATAGATAAAAGGCCTATTAATAAAAAATAAAAAAGAATTAGAAAATATGGACAAAAATGTGTTATGATAAATAGATTAAATTATATTTTGTATTTTTTTATGAAAAACTTTATATTTTGGAAGTAGATGCTTAAATTAAATTTCTAGTAAATTATTTAGATCACATTAAAATATTTTGACTGATAATTTAAATTCTATTCTATTGGATTTTAATGAATTGTTTGTTAAAAATTTTTTAAAATAAACTATTTAGCGAGCTAAAGTGAAAAATTTTAATTGCTTAATTAATTGTTATAATATTCAAAAAAAGATTTTGTTCTTTAATAGTAAAATTTTTTTTCGTTAGACTTAAAAAACAGGAATAGCTACATATAGATTTATAAACACCAATTAGTCTTTATTTTAAAATACATGGTTGATAAACAAAACTATTAAACAATATTATTATTTAATTTCTAAAATCTTTATATATCCAAAACGACGTTAAAGCGTTAGCTTATAATTTCTTGTACAATATTTAAAATATAGGCAAAATATTGCAATAATTTTTATAATAACAATTATAATGTCTAAAAGCCTTTTAAAAATTACCTGATTTTTATTGATTTATGCTTAAAGATTTCGCAGTAATTTTATTTCTAGAGAAGCTAAATGAATTTTCAATCTCTTTAAAGATAAAAAATAAAATTAGATCTTAAATTAAAATAAAAAAACCTTTTATTGAAATTAAATTTTTTATTAAGTTGAAAAAAAATGCAAAAGGAAAAACTTATATGAAATTTTTAATATATACCTATTGTATTAAAAAGATGCTTACAAGAATAGTAAACAAGCCGTAGCTCGTTAAATTTTAATATTTTTCATGGAGTTAGGAAATGATTATCAAATTATTATATTAAATATGGTAAATATATAGCTATTACTATGTAGATATTAATATCTTATCTTTTTAACTAAATGTAAAAAACCCGCCTAAAAAACTAAGAAAATTGCAAAAGGCTTAGTACGTTACATAAAATTTTTCTAAACTAATAATTTTAAAACGTTAATATATTGCTAATATTGCATAAAAAAATTGAACTAGGTTTAAATATTAAACTAGAATAGAATGAAAGTCTTATATAAATATTTTTTTAAATAAATGTTGTAAGGTAAGGTTATCTTCATACTTATTTGTAGTTAGCTAAAACTTATTCATAAGTAAAAATTTATCTGATAAAATTATAAAAATCAAAAAAAAAATTTTAATACTGCTGTTTTAAATCTTTTGAAGTATTGATGTTCCATAGCCAAAAAACTTTAGAATATAAAAAATAAGATTTTTTACAAAACTTCGAAAATTAGGAAACTAGATCAAAGTTGAATAGAATTGGTACTGAAGATAGAGGCTACATATGAGCTAAAACGTAGATACCTACAGTTAAAATGGCGTTTTAATTATAAATACAGTATTTCAAAAAGATTTTGTAAAGTTTCATAGTAAACAAACCCATGAATGAAGCTAATTTTTGACGCAAATACACAATCTAAAATTACATTTTATTAATTATTTTTATTTTTTTTAAAATCTTTATTTTAGTGTTATATACCTCTGTTATGATTTGTTGCAAATGTAATTTGTTTAGAAGTACTTCTGCTGTTGTTGAATGCTATTCCTTTTTAAAACCTTCTTAAATAAATATCTTATATGCCAATATAATATTTTTTAATTTTTTAAGATGACAAGCTAAATTTTTTTGAATGTTTAGACTCTTTTTCAAAAATTTAATTCAATTAAATGAATTAATCTAATAAAGATAAAAATCAAACACCAATCACAAGCAATTTTATTTTATTATAAACTAACCAAATTAACATAAGTTTTTTTGATACTGTAGTAAAATATGATTGGCTGGTTTCACCGTCAAATCTCCCTCCAAATTAAGATATAAATGGCAAACGAATTTTAAGGAGAGAGATGGCATTGAATAAATCATTAATTGAAATATTATGAAAAACTAACCAATTACACAACAGATAAAAGATTACATTCATTTTTAAGATTATTGTCATTTTTGAGCAATATCATTTAATTTGTTATGGTTTTAAAAATACTTAAAGAATTATTTATTTTATAATCTAAAACGTCAAAATATAAACTTAACAAAATCACGCAAGCATTAAATCTTTAATTGTATGTCTATGAAACCTTAGCTAAATTTCGCATAATCTGAAAAAAAAAAGATTTTGATCAAAGAATAAATTGAACAAAGTTTTTAGAACAATAAACCACCCTTAAAGTTTATAGCTATACATTTTAATTTTTATGATTACAAAAACCAACTCAAATTATTTATTTTAGCATTTTTTTAAAACTTAAAAAAATAAGATTACTCACTAAGAAAAATTGCAAATTCAAATTATTAATTTTTTAAAACTTATTTACATGTGACGAGTTTTTTTATTCTAAGTCTAAATAAATATACACTTTCAAGCCTTTGCAACAGCATATAACATCACTCTTGTTAGAGTTTCGTGTTAGTTTGTATTAGGGCTTAATAAAATCAGTTTGGATGAATTATAAAAATCAAATCCATAAAAAAATATAAAACCAAGTCAAATTTGAAAAAATACATCTTAAAAACCGCAGATTTTTTTTTAATTTTTTTATAAAAGCAATTAATAATGCAAAAATCTTAAATAAAGAAATCTGATCAATATTTTTTATTCTTAGAAAATTATGAATATATCCATGTAATATAATGTATTTTGATATAAATATCTGTATTAAAAAGATCCTAATGATCAAGTTTTATGTTCTTTTATAATTGAATATCCTATTCTATGAATGATATTTAAATAGTATAAAGATTAAAGGTACAAAAACAGAAATTTAGGCAAAATACGATTGGTTTTCGAATTTTAAAATTATGGTTAAATAATTTTTGAGCAGTAAAATAAATCATTATAATATAAAGATTATGCATTAATAGTATTATAGGTATTTAATACAAAATTTTAGACATATTTAAATAATCAGCAGAAAACAGACGACAAACCTTCTTTAGGACTAAAATAAAAAAGAGCATGAAGATTTAATACTTCTTAATTCAAATTTATTTTCTACACAATAACAAAATAATTGTATAATATTGATTTTTAACTCACAATCTTTATAAACTATCCGTTTTCAACTCTTTGACGGCCACATGTAATAGATTATATGATTAAATAATTATATATAAAAACCAGAAGATAGAATTTTAAACAATTTCTATTCTACAAATTTAAGAAATAAATTAATGATTACTGAATTATTTTTAATACAAATTTTACTAGTTTTTTACAATATAATTGTCTTTCTTTTGTAGATGTATTATATTGATTATCAAATTACAGATGTTTATCATATAAATAGTGTACGCAATTTTTTTCATAAGTTTATATAATAATATATCTCAACACATTTAGCATACAGAACTATGTATTTTTTTAAATTAGATTTGACAAAAAATTTCGTTTGATAAAATGAAATTAGAATTAAGGGAACAAAAAAATGTACAATCATATAGGAGGAGTTCTATAAAACAAAGTCTCATAAAAATTTGAAGTTATCCGAAAAATATGGAAACAAGAAAAACTTTTAGTATACTAACAATAGTAGAAAAATTTCTAATTATTATTTATTGCTTTTTAATACTAAAAATAATTTTTATGGCTAAATTGAGAAAAAATCAAAATATTTGCTTAGTCACTACAAATAAGAGTTGTATTTTAGTGTTTGATACCTAAAAATATCTAGTTTTTAAATACTATAGGCTGAATGTTTTAAGAGTTAAAACTCCTAATACATTTCAATATTAGAAAAATAAATTAATTTGTCTTAAAATCAAAAGCGGTTAAAAATATTAAAAATAATAAGATAACTTTTAACACCCTCCTTTTGTAACGCTATCTAGTGTTTTAAAAATCATATTTAACTGTAATTTATTTGATTTAACACATAATTTTAGAAATCTTTTTAATAATATTTTCAGTAAATTCCAAATCGTCAAAAAAGATAATATTCATTAAAGTATATCTTTTCTTTTTTTGATTATAACATAAAAAAATTATTTTCTATGTTTAAAAAGAAATACGAGCTCTATTGTATTGTTCTTTACTCTTTCTTGATACGATATGATTTTAAATTTACTCATTCAAAAAAATATAAAAATCATAAGAAAATTAAAAATAATAGTTTAAGTGCAATAACTATTTTGTAAAATAGATATAAAATATTAAAATGACGATTTCCTTCTATAATTTTAATAAATTTATTTTGTTAATAATTTCCTTAAAAAAACTAAAATTTAATGTCATTGTTACAAACTTTTGAACCAGGCTAGTATTGTAATGCAATAAATTTTCTTTTTTATTTTATTCGTTATATTGATTGCTTAAGATAAACTTGCAAACAGATACCTTAACACTTTTAAATATTCTTTTATCCATCTAATGATAACTTTTATATGTCGATTATTATATTATTAGTTTGACAGAAAATTTTTTACTAATATAAAAAGATTTTTGATAATTTGATTTAGAAATACATGATCCAAAAAATTGTTTTACCTAAAATAAATATATTTATATTATTTAATTGAATAAATACAAAGCATCTGCATAAAGATATAATCTTTGTGTCAATATCCATTTAAAAATTTAAAACTTAGAAATAACAAGAGCCGAAAAGAAATTCTCCTAAAGTGAATAATCAAGTCGTATCACAAATCACTCTTTGTAAAAATTTTCTTAGACTATCTTTTTCTGTTATTATTTTTGCATGTTATCTAATCTTTATATATTAACTTGTTAAATTCGGATTTGTTCTTTGCTTTCACGTTTTTTTTTGATTTTGTTGTTTTAAAACATTACTTTGAATATGATACACTTTACTGCTCCCTTTTAATTTCTTTCTGTTGTTAAAACCTTCTGTTTTGTTTGGTTTATTTTAATTGAATTTGAGTATAATTTTTACTAAATTATTGCATAAAATGCAAATATACAAGTTCGAATTAACTTGCTTAATTTCATTGAGAAAATCGACAACTGAATATTTTATAATTTTTAAATATTCGTAGAATATAACTGTTTATATATTTTTTAATTTTTAAGAAATCTAGTTTTTTAATTTTTGAAATTATTTTGTTAAGTATTTTTTTGATGTAAATAGATTCATAAAAATTTTCAATATAGAAGCAAAATGCCAGAACGTTTAATTTTTCTGTTTTGTTTTCAAATATGACATAATTCTTAAGGTTTAATAATAAAGTAGATAAATACTTAAATTCATAAATATAGCTCTTATATTCCAATTTAAAAATCAGAATATTATAATAAATAAAAAAATGTAAATTTTGGTATTTTTATATTTTAATTATTTATTAAAAAGCTCCGAAGGCTAGCCGTGTTACTATTTGGGGTCTACCTGAAAATTTCTAAATAAAAGACATAACAAAAATTAATAAAAATCAAAATGAGAACATTTATTAACTTTTTTTTATTTTATAGAAAATTTTAAGTGACCTTAAACTTCTTGAAAAAATATTTTTTTGTAGTCTCAGAATATGAAATCCATACGACGATCTCTTGCCATATTTTCATCATAAAATATAAATACCTATTTACAAGAAACATATCCTAATATGTGTATGTACATAATTAGATATAGCACAAGATACATCGAGCCTTTGCCCTGCTAAAGCCTACTTATTCACTTTACTAAATGCCTAAATCTACCTTAATTGGCAAACTTTGATTAGTAATATTATTCAGTTTAAGTAGTAACGCTTAAAAACAATAGAAAACGTAGTTAAAGGTAATAAATGTTTAAATATAACAAACTTTTGCAAAATACCTTTTCATATCTTTCCTATGACTATGATATAACATTTAGGTTCAATATAGAATTTTTTACAAAGGTATTTGTTTTTAAAGCCATTTTAAAATTTAAAGTACAAAATGAGGTAATTATCATAACTTGCAATAATCTTTAAAAATATGAAGCAGTGACAAAGTTGTTTTTATTTATATAGAATATTGAACATATCACTCTCAGTACAACTAGCATGTCAATTACTATCAATATTAAATGACATAATATATTAAGTAAAAATTTTTTTCTCGATATTGAGTTAAAATAGGCTCCATTTTTTAAATAGTAGATCTTAAAATCATCATTAGATACGAATGTAAATTACTTAATTAACTTTATACAATTTCATATTGCAGCTAAAGTTACCCGGATGAAATGCTTGAAAAACATAAAAATAAATTTCTTCTTAGGTTAAAAATAAATAGTCTATCATTTTATTTTATTCAACGATACAATGCTGTTTGTTAGAAAAATTACAAAGTACCTCTAAGTTACAAACAAAGTTACAGATCGAATAACAAAAATCTAAAGACTATATTGCAATGAAAAACTAGAACTCCTTATATCAGTAAAGCGTTTGTGATACCATAGAAAATAATGATATTTGCCTTTTGTCAATTGTAAACTGAAATAAAAAGACCTTAAAATATAATTATCTTAAGAAAATTATGGGTATGTTAGGGTAATTAGATGACTGACATATGTTTGTATAATTAATCTAATAATTGTCAAACATTTATTCTGAATGCATATCAACACTTCAAAACAGTTGTAACATATTGGGTCAACGTTGCGGGCATTTTGCATGCCATTTGTCCTAGGCAAAAGGTCCTTTTTTATAAAAGCCATGATTTTGTCGTTAAGAAATATAAAATTTTAAAAACTATGGACGATATAAATATTTTTTAAAGATAGTAATGATTATTAAAAATACTTTAAAAAGTGTAAAATAATCATTATCCTAGATGGATCTAAATTTTCTAGAATGATGTAAACTTTTCAGAATTTATATTAGTAAAAACTACACCAGTTAATTAATAAAGGGTTATAAATGTTAGATCTTTTTGAACGGACTGTAACATAGCGAGAAGTAAAAAATTAATATGAGTTTAAAATCGTTTATGTCTATCTATTATAAACTTTTAGATTTTTTTTAACAAAAAGTCAAACGATTACCAGAGGATCTCACACAAAAAAATGAAAAAATAATAACTAAACCTTTAAAAATAATTTATGAATCAAATGTTTCTAGCAGATTTTAGACTACATTTACCAAGTCAAATAGCAATAGAAAGCGGTTCACTCAAAGAATTATGACAACATGATTCTAAAGCTTGAACTTGTCTAAATCCAAAAAATTATACAAAGTCTGAAAAGAAGGAGTCTAATCTGAGGGCTTATCCTGAATAAGTTGTTCATAAAAATGGTAGAAAATACACTCCAAAAAAACTTCATATAATTAATTAAGTATAAAGTCTTATATATTTAAGTTATAATGAAGAGAGTAATCATAGTTAATATTTATTTGATTCTCATATTTGACTATTTTTATGAATGGATTTAATCAATCTTGTCTGTATATCTGAGGTCATTCGTCATCTGCAAATTTTTAACACATTTTAAGCACATAACATATGATAGAAAGTTGTTTTCTCACTAACTATTCAAACTTGATCTTTATTAATTAAATATATAATACAAAGATTACAACGATAGAAAATATTAACGGATTAGTATGATTTTGTTACAAAAAGAACCTGTAAAAACTATGGAACTTGATTTTTTATTACGTTGCTTTCATATTTCTGAGGAGTTAAATATTATTACATATTTAATATAAAAAAGACAATTGTAGAACATTTAACTAAAAATAAAAATATTATGATAAACAAAAATATTATATCAAAAATAAACAGAACAATATCTGGAAAAAACTTAAAGAATTATTATTTTGACTAACTCATATTAAAAAGTACTTAAAGTATTGGATTTAGTTTTAGACATTAAAGCAAAATAAAACGATAAAGACAAAAATTTCAAAAATATTTCAAACTTTTTTAAATAAGAGTCATAACTAAATTTCCCTATTTAAATATTATTTACAAATTTAAATTTCTTATAATGAAATACGCAATAAGAGTATAGGAAGCAATGACGATTTAAAGATATATTCGCGTGTAATTTTTGCATCAATTATTAGAGATAAGTGCAAATATGGTCAACAAATAGAATTACACCTTCTATTAGCTGTTTACTTATGTATTTGCTTTATTTAATTTCGATTTTGATGAATAAACAATAACTCATGTTATATGAGAATAATGCAATCATTATATCAGCGGATATATTTTTCTACGACAGATACATGCTGACAGATGAAATCATTTTGCATCCTTGCAACTTTTAGGTAAACAGAGTTTATTAATATTTTTAATATTGCAACACTTGGAGACAATTGAACTGGAAACGCTGTTGCAAATGTGATAATTCTTAGAATGATTTTTTTCTCTAAGAGTTAAAGAGTTTTAAAAACAAGAAATACTTACAGTAATAAGAAATATTATCAATTCAAAATATCACACCGGCAATCGAACATATCAAAGTTTTACTATTTAAAGTAAAAGGTTATCATAGAAACAGTTAATTCTACCATAAACATTATAATTAGTTTTACAAAAAGCGAAAAACATGTAACTAGTAGAGAATACTCGATTGATAGACCGTTTTAGTTCAAATATAAACAAATAATAAACTTAAATCTTTTAAATTAGTGTTTTTATAGTTTTTAAAACAACTTTTATATATTATATAAGAAAAACAATAAACTGGTTGTATTTTACACATTTTAATCCCCAGTAAGACATTAGATATAGACAGACTTTATTTTTTACCATAAGTGTTTTAATAATATGATAACATGTTATATTGATCACTTTGCTCGTTCTAAATATAACATTTTGATCAATGATTAGTGGTGCCAAAATAACTTTTTACCATACAAAAAATAAAAATGGATAAGTTAGAAAAATCATAAAAATAAGTCTTTTGAAAAAATGATCATATTGACTAAAAATACTTTTCTAATTTATAAATTATTATATTATGAAAATATTACATATTGTGGAAAATATATTTAAAATTCGTTTCGCACGAGAAAAAAAAAACAGCTGTTGGCTATTTTAAAGTAGTCGAAATTCTATTTAAGTCTTTAAAAAATTTAACCCTTGCTGTTAGATCTATAAAAAACATAGAAACTCCTACATAATTTAATAAAATCAAAAATATATATTTATTTAAATACAATGTCAAACATTATGAGCACTATTTAAGCCAATGAAATAAAAATTTATTCGTTAAAGATTACAAAACTCATAAAATACCTAAAAAACTGTACTTCTATTATTTGGCGGTGGATGGAAAAATGTCAAGAAAGTGACATATCAACTACAGATTTTAATAAATTGGATAGGATTTAATATTATTAATTGAAATGGTAATAATCCTAATTAAATGAATATCATAAAAAAAAATTAAGAAGATGTAAATTTTTCATGATTGTGGTAACTATATATAAATGTAGGGGTAAAAAAAAATTTAAAAAGTCATAAAGAAAGAACTCTAGCTATTTGCAATTTTAAATTCAAGTGACGATTTTTAAAAATTTAAAGAAAAAATAAAAATCCTCATGTCTACATATTTTCAATTCCAAAGCTATCTAAAAATCTATCATCTACATGTCAAGAAAGCTTATTATATTAATATTTCCTGAAATGAAAAGTATGCATTTTGATATATTTTTACTCCAAATATATGATTTCTCTGCTTAGGTTAATTTGCACTAGTCTATAAACGGCATCTTTAGTGTCGCTTTCGGCCCTTTAAAGTAATTTAATACATTAGTTTATTTAAAAAATAGTTAAGGTTTCCCATTATTTCTTTAGTTATGAAAATAAAAATTGATACATATATTAAAATACTACCAAGTTTTAAGACTCAGACACACATACCATCCCTTATTTTTATCATAACAGATTTTGAGTTTGCCGCAATAAAAGTCTTTTTGCAGAAAATCTTGGTGTTAAAATGACTACTTACATATTTAACTTCTACAAGCTAATTACAAAAATGTAAAAGGCGCATGTTTACAAAATTTATACAAAATAAACTTATAATTTGAAAGATATCAAAGAGTAGTTGGTTTTGCGTTTGTAAAATAAAATTTCAATATTAAAACTTAACTATATTGGAACTTCAGGTAATTTTTTATTGATTTTCGTGTTATTTGCAACTATTTTAAATAATTATTTAGAGTTTGTAGCATTCAAGCAAATTTTTCTATTTTCCGCTAAGAAGACTTTTTGATTTTATTATTGTTAAAAACGAAACGCACTCTGGTAAGACGTTGTGTCTTAAAATTTACTTTTTTCAGTGCAAAAAAATAGTTTTCTTGTTTTTTATGGAACGATGATGCACGAAAAGATGCCATTAAAAACATATAAAAAATGAAAATAGGTTAACTATTATCAAAAAAAATTTCAAGAATAAAGAATAAACCAAACAATTTTTAAATACAGAATTTATGAGTGAAATAAAGGAGTCATTTTTGCCTTTAAGCCAACTAATCAATGTATAATTTCATAATCATCTTAATTTAGTAAAAAAATTTTTTATTTACTATTTAATTATTGTTTATATTGATTTGATTAAATTAAAGTGAATTTTATTCAATTTAATCAAATAGAGCTTGCTGAGTTTTTCGTTCACGTGTTTTTATGTTCAAAATTATTTAAATAATGAATAAAATCTTATTTATTAAGTATATTTTCTAATAACTTAGAAAACATTTTATATCCATTTTTATTATCAAAAGTTACCTTAAATTCAAATTTTTTTATTTAAGAATTAAGTTTTTACTTTTTTTAATATCATGTTTCATAAAAACTCTAATAATTGTGATCAGGTTGCTTAGATAGATTGATTATGAACTTTAGCACTTGGGTCAATAAAATTTAAAGTATAATTAACTATTTTATAAATAAAATTACTGCCTTTTTTAGTAATCAATTTGAATCATAAGTTATCAGAATGTTTTGTAATTTGCTAGCAATGTACATTTAAATGTATTCTGTAAGTATTTCTTCGCATTAATTTTGGACTTTTTATAAAGTTTTTTATGAAAACATCTATAGCACCAAAATATATGCTAAAATTTTTTGTCTTTTACTGTTATATTTTTTGCAAGAAAAATGAATTTTATTTATTTTAAAGAATTTTTTCTGCTTATTTTGATTAAAAAATTTTTTTATAAATTATTACATCAAACATCTTATTTTCGAAAAATTTTAGAATAATGTTTGAATAATGTTATTAGAATTTATTATTTGTTTATGGTTGTTTTTTGTAAAAAATTCACAATTAGTTTGAATAATCTAAATTACTTCACTTGCTATTTATTTTTGAGAATTTCAATATAAAAAATTTTTTAAGCACAAAAACTAGAATTTTGAGTTTTTTACTTTTCCCTTCACATGTAGTTTAAGTTATGGCATTGTAATGAGAGATAAATAAGATTTGTTATTAAAAATGCGTAAAAGTAATTTAGTTACAAAATGGATGTAGTAACTTTATAAAAAGTATTTATATATTTTCAAATATAAAAACAAATTATATTTTCTAATGGGGAAAATGAAATTTGTCTACTTTAAAATGATTCAAATCCAAAGTAACCACAAAAACTCTTATAAAT
>JADGIL010012726.1:0-10940 GCA_020352625.1 Cactoblastis cactorum | reverse complement strand
CTGATCCTTCTCACTACAAATGTTGCCGAACTAAGCTTTTTAGCCGCGAGTTCAATATGTCTATCCCATCTTAACTTACCGTCCACAGTGATGCCTACAAATTTAGCGCAGTCCACCCAGTCCAATACTTTACCAATTAGAGATAGAGTGGCATTAACATGTGGTAAATTTTGAAGTGAAAATTTTTTGCATTTGGTCTTTTCTGCATTTAAAGCTAGATTATTTGAGGTGAACCAGTCGTGCACTAGTTTCATACTATCGTTTATATAGTCGTAATTATTTTTCTTTCTGTCAACTTTAAATAACAGGGATGTGTCGTCCGCGAATAAAAATACCTCGCAACACTTTTGTGCGAGACATGGCAGGTCATTTATATAAACAAGAAATATAATAGGGCCTATAATAGAACCTTGTGGCTCGCCCATGCTTACAGGAACTCTGCCAGAGACTGCTTTGTTAACTTCTTCTTTTTGGGATCTGTTTTCTTTGTACGCAGATAAAATACTTAGAGCCGAACCATTGATCCCGTAATATTTTAGTTTATTTTTCAGGATAGTACGATCGATAGTATAATCAAAATTACGACGTATAAATATTAAGTATTCATCAGTATGAATGACGTACATACATATGATTAAATTAAATTGTCTGTGTGTGTGTTTAGTTTGAAGATTCAACACAAGTATTTTTAAACTCACGAACCAATCATATACGTATGTATGTGCAACACAGAATCAGACAGAACGACGACGGGCACCGCAAAGACTGGTTACCGTCTGGATAAATCAAATATTTAGGACAATATATTTAGTATAAGCAAACTGGTCGTAGGTACAAAGGCACATCTGAATTATTCCACTGGTTTTTTTTAAATTATATCTTTACGAATTAATATCTCAGTTTTAGTTTTGTGTTAACAACAATATAGTAATATAACTTTTTGTTTATGAAAAAGCGAGGCAAATTCCAATTATTTGTATACCAAAGATTAAGTAGAGTCAATGATTTTTATTTAAGGTAGGTACATACGTAATTTATACTATACAAAAGCTAGATAGATACTTAAAATTATAATACTTAAAATTATAATACTTAATTTCTTTATAATAGCACGATTCTATTCGTGAGATAATGTCAATTAATATATATTTCCGGGTAATAAATACATTTTGAGTATATTTTAATGTGTTTTTATGATGAACTCGAATAGATTCAGTGGATCAAAAGTACATAAGCCCGACAATGATTTGGTTGTTCGTTTCAATATGCTTCTTTGGGGCAATACAGGTAAAAATTTAGATTTTATTATCACTAAAAAATAAACTGGTTTATGTGTTCATCAGTTTCTTAAAGTTGATTTTAATAAAGAGAAACAAAATATATTCGTCTCGGTGGAGGACATTGCCAACTCTTCTCCATTTGCCCTTTGAAGGTGGTAGAATTAATTTTAAGTAAATTATTGACGTCAATCATTGTGATGACAAATTAAAATGAACAAATTGACGATTCTGGTCTATTTCGATACAAATATTTTGACTCAATTAAATTATTTCGATAAAAATTTCATCCTCAATTTATGACATCTTAAATTCGCTATATTGCATTTTTTATATTTTTTATGTACTCAGTGTCACTCGCATTATTATGACGAATCCAATGATACCTCATATATTTAAATCCTTCAAGCCGTTTAGGAAGAACACAGAAATCTACATACATACATACGCTCGTAAAACATAAGTGCCGCAGAACAAAATTGCCGCAGTCGGGTAAAAAAGACACGATTTTTATGGTAGATCTCTTCTTGTGTGCAAAGCTTATTTTTAATTTTAGTTTCTTTATTACTGTCAATGCTATTGGTATGCCAAATAAATGAACTAGTAGAAAAAAAAGGTGGTGTTTCGTAACTTCACATCACAAAGCGGGCTAAACGGTAAGAATCGTTTAGCAACACTGGCTACTTGATCCGATTGCACTGAAGCTCTAGTGATTCCACTGCGGATTACTCTTGGATTTTTTTACTGAATTATGCTCATTAATTATATGATTTATATGTGTCGTAATTAAAAGTTCAAAAGAAGTAGATGTTTAGATAATAAAATACTACAAATTATCCAGACTAAGCTTTGAATACAGATATGCATGCTGAATTCAAAGCTTAGGCTACATGTTTAAAAAGCGTTATTAGAACAAACTTGGGTGAGCTTTAAATGTATAGCGAATAATCTATTATTATCCGGGATAATAGTTTTTATTTCTATTTAGTTAATTCTAATTCTTTTAAATTTTAATTTCAAATTTTATATTTCCTATTATTATTTTTTATGTTCTTGATTTAACAACTGTTGTTTACAACAAACTTATCATTGTTTTAGTGTCTCGAAATCATCCCGACCAGAACAGAGGTTGTGTATACGAACACAAAATATGTAAGAAATGTGGCGGTAAATGTCAAGAGACTGAACAGGAAGAGCCCCTATTACGTTTATCTTCAAGCAGAGTTTATAGATGGAATGGGCGACAATGTTACGGTAATAACATCATTATTATTTAGTACACTAGCTGTTGCCCGCGACTTCGTCCACGTTAATTTCGAATTGAGTGTATAATAATGTGAAATAAAGAAATAAATCAATATTCAAATCATATTAGAAATTGATAAGATTGAGTTCGTTCAAATGACGAAAACATTTTTTTAATCAACCGATTTTGATGAAACAAATTTTAAATCCTATTCTGAGTTAAAACAAAGCAACTGGCGAAAGTTTTAAGTAAATCGGTTTAGCACTTTCGGAGATTAGCTTGAGAATTCATTCAAATGGCGATAACTTTTTTTTAATGTACCGATTCTGATAAAACAAACTTTAAATGCTTTTCTGAGTAAAAACAAAACAACTGGTGAAAGTTTTAAGTAAATCGGTTCAGTACTTTCGGAGATTAGCGTGATCACACATACAGACAAAGATTCAAAAAAATTTTTTTTGCTTTCTGTTATTCTTTTTAAGTGTCTATAAATAAGTATAAGTATGTAGAGGTATACATTTTAATGAAAAAAACAGCCATGTGAGACCCGGACTCGCACTTCAAGGGTTCCATACCACCAGTCTGTCTGTCACCAGGCTGTATCTCATGAACCGTGACAGCTGGATGGTTGAAAATTTCACATAGAATGTTTCTTGTTCCCGCTGTACCAACAAATACTAAAAGCAGAACAAAATAAATAAGTATTATGTAAATAACGGTATGGAACTCTTAGTGGGCGAGTCCAACTCTCAGTTGGCCTTTTTTATTTATACGTAAATTAAGTAATCTGTTATAATAACCAAATATAAAAACTAATACCTACCAATCGTCATTTGAGTAAAGTTAGTGCAAAAAGTAAGGATGCTGTACTTTGTAATAAGTAAATATTAGCACATCAGCCTTGATTAAATTAAGCTAATTCAGCTTAGTATAAGTAGTCTGGACGAGGACACGCTGTTCACAATCACGCTGTCTATTTGCGATCCCACCTAATCTTAAACTGCGATAAACAAATTTTCCTAAAAGTATGATATACATATGTATATCTTATACAATATAATACATACAATTTCATCATTATCATGTCGTCCACGCCGTATCCGGCGACGGCGACCTTTTATACAGTTTAGTTCAGGTCTCTATTACTATGAGCTCTAAGATGGCTTGCCAAACCGAATTTTGATTTAAAGATACGATCACAAGACGCACAGTAAAGCTGGCCAGCCGAATTGTAAGTATAGTTGTAAGAGGGCTTAGGTTTGGTCTTCCGTATTTGACGCTTTACATCTAGGTCTTCGAGACGCTTATCTTCGAACTGCTCCACAGCCTTTTAGATAATATGCCGCCATTCCGGTTTAAGACGTGCACGCTCCTCCCAACTATCTAAAGGTATACCACAAGCCATTAGATGTCGCTTAAGTACATCCTTGTATCGTAAATATTGTCCACCCCGTTTACGTTTCCCTTCTGAAAGTTCAGAATATAGGACTGCTTTCGGCAGTCTGCTATTGTCCATGCGTACGACGTGCCCACTCCATCTAAGTAGGTACTTCATGATAAGCGCTTCTATTCCACATAACCCATTGCGACGTAAAACTTCGGTGTTTGGAATTGGTTCTTGACATTTTATGCGCAAAATGGTCCTTAGACATTTCTGATGGAAGGTGTCCAGTTGCTTGATATCTGCTTTATAGCAGCACCAAGTCTCTGCAGCGTACAGTAAGGTAGGCAAGACAATTGCTTTGTAAACTAATATCTTAGTTTGCAGTTTAAGGTCGTGAGAAATCCAAACACGGCCCTTGGGTTTGCCAAAGACTGCAGCAGCACCTGCTATTCAGGCTGGTATTTCCGATGCAAAGTATGAGAAAAGGACTAAGAAAAGTGTTTTTAATCTTTCCCGTTTTAGAACCAAACGAAAACTAAAAAAAGTATCTGTTTTGGATATCTTGTATGCCGGCGAAGTTTGCCTTATGTCTGACTCAATAGAGTCTCTTCAAGACTATGTAGATTCTCTATTCTCTACATACCTCTTGCCGCAAATTTGGTCTGGTTATAAGCACCAGCAAGACTCAAGTCTTGAAACAAGCCCCCAGAGGTTGTCGGCTGGATCAAACCAGTGTCAACTTGGATGGAGCTGCATTAGAAGAAGTACCTCACTTCAAATACTTAGGCAGTAAATTTAGTAACACTAGGAAATAAATTATGTATAATATAATTGAACTAGCTCAAAACACAGCATTCTAATGGCTCGCGAACTATTTTAAGTCTCAATGAATACTCATTTGATATAATCTGCAGCGTGAATGGGCCGGCTCGTCCGGGGAAGTACCACACTCCCACAGAAAACCGACGCCTGAATGGCGGCTATCAGCCGCCATGCTCCGTCCGGTGAGTGGGAGAGCCGGAGACCCAGCAACGGGGTTTTTTTATAGGCCGGCAACGCTTCTGTGACCCCGAGGGTGTTGCAGTTGTCTATGGGCGGCGATCATCACTTAACATCACATGACCCGCCTGCTCGTTTGCCTCCCTCTAAAATGAAAAAAAACCTTAAATGACATATGGTAGACTTGCATTTAAATTACTGGGCGTTTTTTAAAAGTGTACGTGTAAGTGTTTTTTAAGTGTGTGTAAACCGCTGAAATAGATTTTTGTAAAGTATACCACAAAATACATGGGTACTGGAATATAATAAATATATAATTACAAACATAAACGACCTATTTACATATAAGTTGCAGCTGATAAATGCGTACAATAGTTTAAATAAAATCTCTTTTTCCAGGAAATATACTTAAAAAATGAATTTTTACAGATTTCCTTTGAAAGTTTTGAAAATATCCAAGGCCATTTTGTACCGGTGCTGTTCAACATGAAGCACGAGCTGTGCAAATTCTTTAAAGAGCCAGTGATAGGGGTGATGTTAGCCGACCAGTTGCCAAAGAACATGACATCGTGCCCTTTTCCTCCGGTAAGAAATAACTGGCTAAATAAGTAGCCCGCTCGTATGTCTTCCTAATGTATGCACTTGTATGCTTAATTATAGTAATATTATAAGCTAATTAATTAATGTACATGTTTTAGTTAAGAAATAAAACATATTTTGGGAAAACTTCTTTTGCGCTGTTGGATATATGCCGCGCCTTCGCTAACAAAACGCAACGTCCACGCAACTGCCCTGACACCCTCAGGCGTGTTAAAACATTTTTTTAAACAATTCTTAGTTCCTCAGTTCCGGGGAAACTTTTAAATCGAGGACAATTAATTGGCGATATTCGACAATTCACAAAATGATCCCAAGTTCAAAAGGTATTATAGCTTGATTAAAAATATTTTGAAAATGACTTTATAATTTAATTACAGGGGTTGTACGTAATATCCAATTTGCTGTTAAACTTAGATAATCTCCCTGTGAGGATTCCCTTCACCTACGATGCTGTAGATGTCAGGGGGAAGGTGGAGGTCAATTGGCACTGGACTAAGACCAAGGAACTCATAGGAACTCTTGTAATTCATGTACGAGGTATTCAGAAGCCTATCAAAAGGAAAGTTGCTAAAAAATAAGAAATTAATCCTTAGTTATTTCCAACTTTTCTGTTGAAGGCGTAGTTTATATTTATTAAAGAAAAACATTAGTATAAATACTCTGTAACCAGCTCACTGTTTCACCTAATCCAAGTTGATACTCTACGCATTGCAGAAGATTATTTTTCACATACATTCATGAGTAGAGCGAAAAAAGAGCGAGGAAAGGCAGCTGACAGAGTAACCGCCATCAATCCTAGCTGACCGGCTGACCTTCAACAAAACGACATGGAGCTTTCATGATACAATTTAATTGAAATAGATAAATTTACTTAAAATACAGAATAATATGTTTTTTATTTATTTATTTAAGATCAGCACCGCGCCTGCGACTGTCCTTGTGTTGTAAAATCAAAATCAAATCAAATCAAAATATTTATTCAGAAATTAGACCTTCACAGGCACTTTCTCACGTCACCAATAATTAAACATTTAAATCTCATTCAAGCTATAGACTACCAGCATTTCGGAACGAGGATTGCTGAGAAGAAATACCGAAAGAAACTCAAGCAGTTTTGGTCCCTATTATGCCGGAAGGGCATAATGATCAATTTTATATAATATTTTTGTAATGGATTACAAGTCAAAATTGTAAAAAAAAGAAAACAAGTTATGATTGTGTGTTATGAAAAAAAAGTTATGTAGGTGTCCACAGATTGCGGATAAACATTTTCTATCAATTGGGCTGCATATCTGTTTACTTGCTTGGCTATATAGAATTTAAAAAAAATCAATCCGAGATTTCCTTAATTTTTTTTATTTTAATAAGTACTCTTTCTTATTTAAGATCCCTAACACTTGTAGTTTCTGAGATCTTATGATGAGTGAGTATTTTTGTTTTTATATATATACTATTCTGCAGCAGGTATGGGCCTGCTCGTCCGGGGCAGTACCACACTCTCCACGGGGCAGTATCAACCGCCATGCTCCGTCCGGTGTGTGGGAAAGACGCCCTCCCAATTTTGAGGAGGGCGGGGGCTTTTTAAAGGCCATGTCGAGGTTAAAGCCAATTCAAATATTCGATAGACGTGACACAAAACCAATTTGCAGCTAAAATCAGCTTCCACGGAAACTATCCGTGGCTCTGCGATATGCGGAGGATATGGAAAATCTGTAGTATTTTTAAAAGAGCAAAGGCGGGTTACGTGATGTTAAATGAACACCGCCGCCCATAGACACCTTCAACACCCGCGGGTCACAGAAGCGTTGTCGACCTTTAAACTGTGATGTGTAATAACTGTGAAATTATACCTGAAAATTATAGAAACACTCAAAAATGAGAGGTGTTATTTGTTCAACTCGTGTAGCTGAATGTACCCGCGCAGCAGATTAATCGATTTAGTGACACTCTTGTGGTGTGAAACACTTGCGGGGTCTACAGTTGTCGACGCAAAGTAATAAATCAATGATTCCAATTATTTGTATACCAAAGATTAAGTAGAGTCAATGATTTTTATTTAAGGTAGGTACATACGTAATTTATACTATACAAAAGTTAGATAGATACCTAAAATTATAATACCTAATTCCTTTATAATAGCACGATTCTATTCGTGAGATAATGTCAATTAATATATATTTCCGGGTAATAAATAGATTTTGAATATATTTTAATGTGTTTTTATGATGAACTCGAATAGATTCAGTGGATCAAAAGTACATAAGCCCGACAATGATTTGGTTGTTCGTTTCAATATGCTTCTTTGGGGCAATACAGGTAAAAATTTAGATTTTATTATCACTAAAAAATAAACTGGTTTATGTGTTCATCAGTTTCTTAAAGTTGATTTTAATAAAGAGAAACAAAATATATTCGTCTCGGTGGAGGACATTGCCAACTCTTCTCCATTTGCCCTTTGAAGGTGGTAGAATTAATTTTAAGTAAATTATTGAACTCAATCATTGTGATGACAAATTAAAATGAACAAATTGAAGATTCTGGTCTATTTCGATACAAATACTTTGATAGTTTATGTAGTTATTAAATACTATCTTTTTTGCGGCGGTGGCGAAGGGGTGCAAATATTTATAAAGAAATGTAATAAAAATAATCGATAATTAATTATTTTCATTTGGGACTTTTGAGTACGAAATGTCTAATAAAAATAAGAGCAAGGTATGTATATAATTAAAATCGCTATTAAAAGCCCTTCATTTTGATACCCCACTCGATGGGTTTGGATGGAAAAAATTTTCTTCCTCAATTTATGACATCTTAAATTCGCTATATTGCATTTTTTATATTTTTTATGTACTCAGTGTCACTCGCATTATTATGACGAATCCAATGATACCTCATATGTTTAAATCCTTCAAGCCATTTACGCCCTAGGAAGAACATAGAAATCTACATACGCCCGTAAAACATAAGTGCCGCAGAACAAAATTGCCGCAGTCGGGTAAAAAAGACACGATTTTTATGGTAAATCTCTTCTTGTGTGCAAAGCTTATTTTTAATTTTAGTTTCTTTATTACTGTCAATGGTATTGGTATGCCAAATTAATGAACTAGTAGACAAAAAAGGTGGTGTTTCGTAACTTCACATCACAAAGCGGGCTAAACGGTAAGAAAACGTATCGTAAGTAAGTAATCGTAAAGCTCTAGTGATTCTACTGCGGATTACTCTTGGATTTTTTTACTGAATTATGCTCATTAATTATATGATTTATATGTACCGTAATTAAAAGTTCAAAAGAAGTAGATGGTTAGGATAATAAAATACTACAAATTATCCAGACAAAGCTTTGAATACAGATATGCATGCTGAATTCAAAGCTTAGGCTACATGTTTACATAGCGTTATTAGAACAAACTTGGGTGAGCTTTAAATGTATAGCGAATAATCTATTATTATCCGGGATAATAGTTTTTATTTCTTTTTAGTTATTCCTAATTTTTTTCTTAATGTTTAATAGTTTTCCCAAATGTTAATTTACAATGTTCTTTTTTTATTTTGTTTCTTACATTTTTTTTTACGAAAGAGGGAGGCAAACGAGCAGGCGGGTGACGTGGTGTAAGTGATCACCACCATCTATAGACACCTGCAACACCCGGGGGATTACAGAAGCGTTGCCGGCCTTTGAGAAATTTATACGCCCTTTACACAACATCGACGACGACGCCTTACATCGACGTACGATATAGATGTTTATTGTGTTGGCCGAAAGGTCCCCAGCATTATCAGTCGTTTGAATAGTTAAGAGAAGTACAATGATTTTAATATACAAATCCAATTAAAATAATAAAAACAATAGTGTTGACATAGCTAAATCAAACAATTTCCTGAAAATGTGCAGTAAAATGTACTAAGATTATTTTAAATATTCAATATTATAAACTAAATGGTTTACGTTTTTTCAATTTTTATCAGTCTGGATTCGAGTTTATCAGTATCGACAAAATGATTGGTCTGATTTTAATTTTGTGGATTATTTTCTGTGCGAGGCACATACATAATTTTGCGGTGTTTTCGTTTTAGCTGAATATTATAGCAACCGGCAGATTATTAGCTGTAATTTTAATATGAAATACTCTATTTCCCCTGGCTACACCCTCTTATGAACGGATCGACGTGGATATTATGTATGCTATCAAAAATTAAGGAAAATTATAATAACCCTTCAGTAGTGAAGAAGCCGCGCAAAGTCTAACTACGTAATTTTTAATAAACTTTTGACGTTACCAATCTGTACATAATTATAATAAAACGTTTGTGCTCGGACGTTTGCGGACGCAAAATATCCTTTTCTTAAAAAGTCAACTTCTTAAAATGTCAATAATAAGAATAATGGGGGTTGCGCTCACAAAAGGAACTCATACAAATTTTATATTTTCTATTATTATTTTTTATGTTCTTGATTTAACAACTGTTGTTGACAACAAACTTATCATTGTTTTAGTGTCTCGAAATCATCCCGACCAGAACAGAGGTTGTGTATACGAACACAAAATATGTAAGAAATGTGGCGGTAAATGTCAGGAGACTGAACAGGAAGAGCCCGTATCACCTTAATCTTCAAGCAGAGTTATTAGATGGAATGGGCGACAATGTTACGGTAATAACATGATTATTACTTAGTACACTAGTGTTGCCCGCGATTTCGTCCGCGTAAATTTAGAGTTGAATGTATAATTATGTGAAATAAATCAATATTCAAAGCATATTAGAAATTGATAAGATGAAAAAGCGCCATCTAGCGGATTCTTATAGAATTAAGGGTAATTATGCCTTGAGTTCATTCAAATGACGAAAACATTTTTTTTTGAACCCATTTTGATGAAACAATTTTTAAATCCTATTCTGAGTTAAAACAAAGCCACTGGCGAAAGTTTAAAGTAAATCGGTTTAGCACTTTCGGAGATCAGCTTGAGAATTCATTCAAATGGCGACAACTTTTTTTTAAATGTACGAATTTTGATAAAACAAACTTTAAATGCTTTTCTGAGTTAAAACAAAACAACTGGTGAAAGTTTTAAGTAAATCATACATACAGACAAAGATTCAAGAAAATTTTTTTTGCTTTCTATTATTCTTTTTAAGTGTCTATAAATAAGTATAAGTATGTTTACATTTTAATGAACAAAACAGCAATGTGAGACCCAGACTCGCACTTCAAGGCTTCCATACCACCAGTCTGTCTGTCACCAGGCTGTATCTCATGAACCGTGATAGCTGGACGGTTGAAATTTTCACATAATAGGTCGGGGAAAAAGTTTTTTCGTATTTTTTAAGAAAATTCAAAACATTTTTCAATATACAGATTTATAGACATTTAACTAAAATATGTATGTATCATTTTGTTCGATAACCTTTTGCCATCTTGTAGGTAAGGACA
>JADGIL010012715.1:0-23614 GCA_020352625.1 Cactoblastis cactorum | reverse complement strand
AAACTTAAGAAATAATTAAATAAGACTTGTTGTAAAAAAAGTCATTTTGAAATATCTGCTAATGATGTCAAAATCGATTCTAATATTGGAAGACATTACGGATTTATGATTATTATAAAGATTTTGAAGATTGAACACAGACAAATCTATATACAAAAATTACGACCCTTAAAAACGATTTTACACAAAACCTAACTGTAAGTTCTATCTCTCCAAATTCACTTCTTCAAATCTTAGATACTTGAAATGCGGACCATAGCATACAGGTCGATTGGCATCATGGTAATTTGAGCCGTAGTTAGCCGTACAATCCCTTTCAGTAGATTATTACGCTGGTTAGTGTCGTCCCGTCGACGGCCCAATTATTTGGCGCCTCACAGCTCATTTCCGGTCCCAGTCGCCTTAACAAAATGCTTTGTTGGTCGTTCCTTATTTAAATTCCTTACAAATCCCCGACTCGGCTGAATTTAGCAACAACTAAATAACTAGTTCCTTTTATGCAAGTTTTCAAATAGTAAGATTTGTGTGGTAATGTTTTTTTTTGTGTCACAGTGAGGCAAATGAGCAGGCGGGNNTTAAGTGATCACCGTCGCCCATATATAACTAGTTTTAGCTATGGTAAACATTTATTCATCAGTAGTTATATGGATACGTGTAATTAAAATTAGGTCAATATTTTACTAAGCTTAGCCTTCGAGTCTCACTTAGACTTTGTCTACGCAGTAAGGTATAAAGACGTGATACTGTCTGCAAATGTAGTCCATTTTGTAATGTAGACTTCAGTGTAAACATCAGAAGTATTATTACTTCGATTTAATTCCTTATTTAAATTCCTCGCAAATCCCTGACTCTGTTGGATTGAGTAAGTGTCAAACGAGTGAAGCGAGCACTCACTATTCCAATGTTAGTACACTTTATTTATGGTTCATTTTACAGAAATATAAGCGGCATATATTTGTCATACAATTCTAAGGATATATTTTGTTAATGATAAAATTTAATAAAAGTGACTAATTTGACACGTTGTCTATAGCCCTTTCAGTCTATAAGAGTGGTATATAACGGATTAATCATTAAACATTAGTAAACATTTTGATTATCATGCTAAAATACCCAAAGATATGGTAGTTTTTCTGTAAAGTACACCACAAAAAAGCACTACAGAATACTACAGATAGTTTAAGCTAGCTTAAAATTCATCATATTTGTATATTTCTGACTTATTAAGTTTAATTATTTGATACTCCACATCTAATTTCCTGGTTCAGAAAACTCGCGCAACCTTAACGAAATGTTTCGTCCGTTCTTCTTTAAAATTCTTGCAAATCTCCGAGTCGGCTGAACTTAGTAACAACTAAATTAGAAGTCTATTCTTGGTCTAGATTTTACAAAGACTTATTTAGTTTCGTCTAAGAGGTCTTTAATATAACAAATTAGTATTTGTTATTCACTATTTTTGGTTTTGCATGTAGGTCACTTCTTAGTTCGTAATTTTAATCTACGTGTATAGAATAAGTATTTCGATATGTATGTGTTATTTGAAGTCTTGTTCATCACCTTGTTTGTTTAGAAAATTTGTGTATGATAAATTTCCCCGAGTTAATCGTTCCCAATTTCATTAAATATGGGTATTTTCAACGCAAGAGTAAATAGACATTACTTGAGTTTGCGTGCTCCATCTTAGACATTATAGTTGCTTCCTATCAGGCGAGATTAAAGTCAAACGCACTCAAGTCAAAATAAAATCGGTTAAGCCATTGTAAGAGTGGCTATTTCTACAAAAGTATCATCTATTGGTAGTATATCTTAACGCTTATTTCTTCATGTCTTAATTATAATGATCTAACAATTAGTACAATTAACGGTATCTTTCCGTGCGTAGTCCGGAAAGCCGTATAAAAAACAAAGTTAATTTATTCCTAGTGAGAGAGTGGACTCGATAAATCAATATTCTGATTAAAACGAAAGCCTCTTATGTTCGTTTATTATAAAAAGCTTATTGTTTTATGAAACGCTGTTCACGGGCAGATTTATTAACCGTTTGTTTGTGTTCATGACGTTAGCTTAGTGTAATGAAATTTAATGTAACAAACTAATGAAAGAAATGTTAAATATTTTGATTGTTTCACTCGATATTTTGATTGTTTCTGGAACAGAATCGGCAAACGTGTTTTTTCTAAATAGTTTATGAACAATGAGATAGCTGTTGTATTAAATTTTTAAAGTTAGCAGAGACGCCTTTATTACGTCACAAAAGTTTAGACTAACATCAGATGGTTTTGTGTTGTTTTTAAGTGGAAGTTTTAGAAGTAACATTATTTACGACTACCGATATCTAGCGATAAGTTTTATTAGGCAAAAATAAAGTAAACAGTTATACTATGTAAATTGAAGTCATAGTACATAGATCTGTCACGTTCACTCTCACTCTGTATACATATATATGTTCATCCTGCTTAATTGGAAGCAGGCGGTGGTTAATGACAATGACGTAAGCGTACCAATTTAATCTAAATAAAGTCTCCTTGCCATTAGCAGGCTGAAATCCTAGACCACAATAATCAAATTCATAGACCACAAAATTAGCTAACATAAATGTCGAATCCTTAGTAAATCTATATAAAATAAAACGTAACATCCCAATTGTGCGTAAATAATCCGGTTCAGTCACATACAACATCGACAGGTTTTAGATAATCAAAAATTGATAAAGCGGAAAATTCCTTCCCTCAGGCGAACAACGAAAAGAGGAAATTAGATTGTGGAGTTAAAGAGACAACGTCTGTCCGACCAACACGGTTTCCTTTGGGCATTTTCTACTATTATGATAACATTAACTAGAATTTTCCTTTTACTTTCTACCAACTCATTTTTGGAGAATAATATTTTTATGTGTGTACTAACTCGTGTTCTTATAATTCACGAGTTGTGAAGATTTTACAAAATCTCGTCTTTGCAAGCGCCTATGTCCTAAAAGAGAAAATTCGAGATTCCTAGCATTTGTTGTTTCTGACATTATGTGATGAGTGAGTGAGTCAGTCAGAAACCTTTCTCTTTTTTATTACATTAGATTAAAGAACGTTGATTTAGACATTTTTTTAATTGCTATTTTTAATTATTTTAGTCTTAGCCCTCCAACATTCCCTTCTACGAGTGCAAAGGTCTGTTCCATTCGTTTCTTTTAAATGAAAAGAAATAACTATTTTAAAAAGCAATTACGGATTGTTTATTAAACTTCTTAGCTGAAAAAACCATTAATATCTCTTTTAATTTCAATTTTTAAAAACCAAAGTGCTCTTCATTTATTATTCGCAAAAACCTCACGCTAACTGAATAAGCCCCTCAAAAAAGTACTTCAGAAATTGTAAGTTGAGCGTAAAATTAAATAACCAGCCAAGTGCGAGTCGGATTCGTTCACGATGGGTCACGTACCATCGATACTAATATTTTAAATGTTAAAGTGTGTTTGTTTCTCTGTCTTTCAAACCGGAGTAATGGATTAGTGTGTTTTTTTATTCGGTGATAGACTTTACTATTTCTATTATATTTGACGCGATTTAATAAAAACGACAAAAAGCCTCATTTGTTTTATACCCTTTTATTAAATGTTTTATCTTATGTATTTGTTGTTATACAAAATTAGCCAAAAAATTTGATAATGTGTCACAATTTCTACTGACTAGCTATCACTGTTTATGAGATACGAGTACAGTCTAGTACAGAACAGATAGCCAAAGAGACGGACGAACAGTGGAGTCTCAGGACGGACGAACAGGACCCTAAAAAATACTGATTGCTCGAAATTAAAACGTGATTTCATTTCTCTTTTAATTGTATTTACGAAGCCAGAGTTAATATTGTGGGATGTTTAGCTCTTAGAATTAATTTTAATATGCTGATTCGGGATTTTTTTGGGAATGGTCGGGCGCTGTCAGATGGTGGTTATACAGATTACATTTTAACGACCTACCCTCGTTTACATTATGATAGCCCAACTAATGTAAAGCGCAAAATTTTGTATGTTTGTGCAGAGTTATTTTTAAACTATCTAGATTGCTGGGTAGGTCATTAACTTAGAGTGATATTGGCAAAAAACTAAATAAAAAATTAAATGAAAAAAAAGATTAAAACAAATTAGCAATTTATTTTGTAGATTAAAATTTGAACTTATTTTATTCTTTGTAAATTAATGTAAAAATAAATATCTTAATGTCACACATAATAAGATTAGAAAAATTCTTGATTATATTAATTTATATACATAAACAATTTTGTCAAAATTTTTGTTAAATATCTTTCTAGATTTTAGTATCTTTTGTGAGTAATAATTTATTTGTTTTTTTTTTTTTTAACTTGAGTGCGTTTGATATTAATCGCGTCTGATGGAAAGCAACGAAGAAGTCTAAGGTGGAGCATGCAAACTCAATAAAATATTAGGTTTCATGCAGCATGTAGGTCTATCAAGAGATTATGGATGTTCTTTAAAAAAATAGTACAAAAAAATACATATTATTCCTACATCATTTTCAGAATGGAGTCTCAAAGGATTGCTGCTTTAATGTTTTGAAACAAGTTTTCTTTGATATTTATTTTGTGTCTTGATAAACATACAGGACATTTCTAAAAAATAAATTCACGTTCTTAACCTTTGATGTTACCAGTTTATTTTTAAGTTAAAAAAAGTAAATATATTGAAATAATTATTGAGTGATTCGTAAAAACAAACAAACACCTAAAATTAAAGATATTATGTTTTGCTAATCTGAAATTTGTAAACTCAATACGCATTATTTTTTTCAACCAAAAATATATTTGTTTGTAGTCTTAATAATTTGGTCTACACAGTTTTTAATAACATAATGTGAGTTTGAGTCGTGTATGTGTGTATGTTTTATTACAAAGTATGAAAGGCAATTTTGGCTCAAGAGCAAGTAAGCAGCAGCGCTCAAAGTTTTTATATAGTAGAAACTGCCAAATAAGGGACCTAACTCACAGACACCTTATATGTTCAAAACGATTAAATTTATGTTAGATGCGTCCCTCAATTTTAAATATAATTTCAAGTTCAATTTGCTTTCCTTGTCCTGTTAAACGATATGATATATAGTCATTTTATTAATTTAATAACGATAAAAGGAGAAACCAATTCGAGTTAGCTCCAAACTAAGTTCGAGACTTATGAGATTCAACTCAATGCCACTATATTTTATAGTAAATATCCAATCAGAAGAAAATAAATTTTATAATAAATATCCAAGAAAAGATCATTCTCATTCTTCTATCATGACCTAACCAGGATTCGAACCTGGGACCTCTTGGTTGACCGCTGCGCTAACGAGGCCGTCAATATCCGAAAAATAAAGTTATTCTCATTAATCATTATTAATGAGAATATATTAGCTCATTTTACACACAGTAATAAAATAAAATAAATAATATTATATTTTTGCATTACTAACCATTACATTACCATATAGACTCTTAAAGAAGAACTGTCGATGATTTATTTTATCAAGACTTTTTTCAAGCTAAAGGAGAGATTTCGATTTTGTCAAGCTAAAGACTATCTCTCTGTCTCATGTTTTTACAAATTTTGAACTAGTTGCAAGTGGCAAACATGTATTTTTCAGCCCTATTTTCGCATTCATTACGCTCAACTTCGCAGACTCATGGCCTTAGATGAAATTAAAATAGTTTAAACGTTATTTCTTTTTATGTCATAGGCCGGTAAACGAGCAAACGGTAAATGATGGTAAATGATCACCACTGCCCATGGACAATTGTAAAACCAAAGGAATGACAAAAGTGTTACCGGCCTTAAAGTTAAAGTTCTAACGTTAAAGTTTGGAGCATATCTTCGTTATGTTATCGTCAATGCTACGAGTAGTGAGTATTAATGAAAAATAGCGTGCAATATTCATACGCGGGTATACGAAAAGTTTTTGAGAAGGGTCTTAACTTTGTGAAGTGTGTTGCCAACTTTTATAGTGTTTTTACGTAATAATAAGTTGCCCGAGAAATGGTTTTGTTGCCATATAAAAGTTGTTTTTTTTTGTTTGGAATATTCGAGAACTGTTCAAACTGTATCGAATGCCGAATGAATTTCGTTTTTCTTCATATTTTAACATAATTTATATTTTTGTTGGGTGCAATCTCATATGTTATTGTGTTTTAATGGACGTATCGTGCGTGCATACAAGAGATTAGATGAAAATTCGTAAAATGAGAGTTAGGAAGATTTTTGAGTGGGCGAAGTAAATAATAAATAAATAAACTATATCGGTCTCCCTGGATTTCTTTTCTCCAACAGTTTTCCTTAACAGATATTTAATAACGTATATATAAATCGAACATTGCGTCGTATCAAGTACGCAATCATTCGTGGCCATTCATTCGCATCGTCGCACTGAAATCAAATCTGCATTATCACTATTACCCGTACAAATTGAAATATATCTGTCATTTCAAATAATGAGTATCATATTGACTATTCAATTGCAGTGATGTCGAAAAACTGGGTTATGTAGAAATTTAATAGACTTGATTGACTGGAAGAGATAGCTTTGGAAATAAGTCTGTCTGAAATTTTACTAAAGCAATTTTTTTTATATTGACTGGAATTTCTTTGTATTTGTGTTTTGTTTAGAAAAAGTATAGAATAAGTAACGTTACATCAAAAATAAATTCAGGTTATATTTCTTCTTTTTATTAGCCATTTGTGTCATTCTGCTGGACAAAAACCTCCCCTAATTTCTGCTACGTCTATCTGCCCCTAGCTGTATTTATCTAGTTAAATCTTTTCAAATGATCAGACAATTTCATCCTTGGTTTATTATAGTTTCTTTATCTGTTAGCCAGATATAGTTTCTTTGGTGTATTTTTATTAAATTTAAAAGATGTAAATTGTAATTTAGCATTTTAGTTTCTTTTTACTTTTGAATAATCAACTACAGCTTAATATACCTATAGCCATATAGACCATCCACATTTATCCCTGTTTTTTCTACGAAAGAAAAAGAAACTAATTTAGTTCACATAAATAAATCATTACTTCATTACACTGTAAGATTAGGCCTTCTTTCACAGGAAAATGTATGTAGTAGAGTATTGTAGCTAATCTCCACATCTCCTGAATATATTTACATTAACTTGATCTAATGCATTCTTTTGAGTCTAAGCTCGGGCATTCTTAGCATACGAAGGTACTGGACTAAGCTCTAGGTATGCTGATTTAAAAACAAATAAAAGACACAGCATACATACAGGTAGCACGTCGTTTTTGCTTACGGGAGAGATAGAGCAAAACTCAAAGGCCTTGTTGAGTAAAATTGTAGGTTGTAAAACACGATTGTAACACACACAACCGGCCAATTAATAGAAAATGACAGACGTATACTAAGAAAAGAGAAGCAGGACGGCCTTCTTTTTCTATTAAATACATGCATCTCTTTCTGATGCTAGCCAAATTGGAACGTCATTTATTGAAGCAAGAGTCGGGGGTGGTGAAAGGTTGCTAGCCTAATTAAGTTTAATTAGGGTCTCTATTTGACCAAACAACTTTTCAAATTACGCGGGCAGAAAAGCACATTCTGTGATTTTTTTGCTTTCTTTTTTAACAAGTTTGTATAAGTCGTCGAGATATTTGTAATTCTTCTTGTGTATCTACACCACGTACGATTCGTTGATATAAACGTTGGATGTGTCAATTACAGTGATAGATGACGTGTAGATACGTATGTAACATTTCTAGAAAAATGTTTTACAAATAGAATATATAAAGTAATGAAAAGATAAACATTGTAGAATCAAATAAAAATGTTATTATAAAACTAGAAATGACATTGTTGATGTACTCAAACGAAAATTTTCAAAAGAATAACTTAATGTAATTTGACAACAAAAATTGTCTTTACTTAGTGTACACTTAGTGTATTTGAAATCCATTGTCTTTTCCAATTTTCTTTTTACTCTCTCACGAGGGACTGAACCTGTTATAATCACCATAGCATCTCTTTAGTTAATGTTCGTATGAATTATAAAATAGTAATTTTTCATTATATATGCGTATATATAATGAAAAATTAAAAGAAAACAAATATATATTACTTCAATAATACCAGTGACACAAAAAGTAAATCATTTTACTCCCCACGTTTCTCATAGCGCGCGTAGGTAAACGTAGAACAAAGTGGATACACGACACAAACTGCTTGTAGCATGTAGTCGATGATCTTGGCGATAACAATATTTATTATTTTAGACGATTATTAAAAAGAGCGTGATAATTAATAGGAAGACTTGCCTGAAATTCAAATTTCGTCGCAGGGAAGTTTAGCCAACCATCCTGCCAATAGTATAAACACGAAAATTTGGGTTTTGGCTCTGTAAATTATGCAAAAAATGGCATTCCCTCCAGTTATAGAACGCGGTGAAATAGTACACGAATAGCATACACGTGGATACTAGTTAAACCCGGGGCATAGTTAATCGGATCAGGTTTTCAAACCGAGGTAAACTCAAGGATTTCTTGAATTCACCTCGTAATATTCAAAAATAGTTCAATTATAGGTAATAATTTTTTTTTTACGTATCTTACATATATCTTATTTTATATATTTTTACTTTTTAAATAGTTGAGACAACTCATTTCGACTAAGAAAACATGCAACATTGCTTATAGTTTATTCATGCGAGTATTACTTTCAGTGTTAAGAAAATGCAACGGGATCTTGTACTACACCCTACAACCGCGTATTAAATGTGTTTATCTCTGAATGTGAGCGGTGAGACGGCATCTGTGCGATGCCTTAAGTGCACTATAATAGACTTATAACAGCCTTGCATAAGCGTTCACTTCGAAAAACTTGGCTATTATGAATATTTTTACTAGTTTTTTTAAAATAACTTTTTTTAGTAAAGAAAAAGTAAAAAGTCTTAAAAGCGTTAATATCATATTTTTCAGCTGAACGCATTTGTTTTTAAATATGAGGAAAATCAGAGCAAGGATTATCATTTTAGAATTTTCCTTTTAAGTGCCACTTCTTAACAAAAATTGTCTACCATCATAATGGTAGCCAAACATTTTTCATAAAAAGAAATGACATAATTGTCATAACAGTTTTTTTTTTTTTTTGTGAAACTTTATGACGTGATTATGGTGCTATGAAGAAAGTAGTAAAGGTCAGTCCAATTTATATAAAGTCACACAAATATTATAATTGCAAAAAAAGCCTAGTATACATGTTCCCATTTTCTAGGAAATTTCGCGAGACAGCTCCCAAAAACATATTATGATAAATCCCTACTGTTTATTCAGTTCGCTGTCGTCGTATTCGAGGAAATGTTAGCATGTCTGAGACATGCCACCATAGGGAATATGCAAATATGAGTATATAACTAACTCACGCCATGATACGCTCATCAGCATATATGTGCGTACAAAATAAACGTTTCACTTGCTTTGCCGCTAATAGTGACTTTTCTTTTTTTATGTTAGAGGGAGGCAAACTAGCAGGCGAGGCACGTGATGTTAAGTGATCATCGCTGCTCATAGACAACTGCAACACCCGCGGGGTCACAGAAGGTCACAAATAAAAACCCCTCAAAAAAGAAGTTAGGCCTCCGGCTCTCCCACTCATCGGACGGAGCATGGCGGCTGATAGCCGCCATTCAGGCGTCGGTCTTCTGTGGGAGTGTGATACTTCCCCACGGACGAGCCAGCCCATTCATGCTGCAGGCTAAAAAAGCGAGCAGCAGGCCACCACTTTCTGGGTTTTTACACGAAAAGATGATGAATTGCATAAAAAATTATCTTGCACGAATTATATTAATGGCGAAAGAAGCAATATTTAGTATAGGTTTATAAACTGTTGGCACAAGATTATTATAGAAAAACAAAAGAATATTTTAAACTAAATTTACATAGAAATTGTATATGTAAATTAAACGACTTTTTGCTTTACCAAAGTGAAATTTGGTGTTGCGTTCTTAGAAAGTATTTCAAAGGTGCAAATAGATATTACACACAGTTATATTATAGTCTGAATAACGATGTGAAAGTAACTTTATAAAAATATCTGTAAAATTTTAAAAATCAAACCGTTTTGACCAGTGCTCAGGACAGTACGGCTCTAGTCCATAAAGCTTTGTATGGATTAAACAGATTTTATGGCTTTTTCGGGTACTTACTTCTGGCGTTTTAGGATTTTCTATACATAAAGAGACGAAGACTGAAATATGAATAATGAATACCTATAAAAATGCCAAAATATTAGACTTATTTAAAGGAGCTGTAAGAGGTATTAGGACGTGATGGTCAATCACATACATTACCGTATTCAAACTTACAATACCAGTTACGTATTTACGGTAATCGTTCATACCGTAATATAAAGATATAAAGAGCGGCGATTTTTTTCTGTCAAATATTATTTTGTCTACTTTATAAGATTGAGTGATAAAAATCAAACACATCCTAAAGTTTTTCTTAAAATTTACCTCAAAAATGTATCTTATAGTGCAGTAAGTTCGCTTCGGTCGCATACTATAAACTCCATGCACCTTACCTTCTCTATATAGAGGTAGGTAAAAAAAAGTTTAATCTGTTTACAAATTGTAGGCCAATATATGGAGTAAACAAATGTTCCATTCAAATGTAGGTACGCCGTAAATATGCCAGATTGATGTCCCATTAGAGTGGCTTGTTAGTAGAGCGCGTATAGATATGCTATGTTATTAAGTAGTTAATAAAGAAAATCATTACATTATACCTAGTATATATTTTTTGTATTATAGCCATGTAAATGCAGAATTTAATTTAGTTTTTAGCATGAATAGATCGGCTTGTAAGAAAAATTCAGAGTAGTATGAGTCTGCTGCATGATTTATTTAGCCTGCAGCATGAATAGGCCGGCTCGCCCGGGGCAGTACCACACTCCTACAGAAGACCGACGCCTGAATGGTGGCTACCAGCCGTGCTCCGTCCGGTGAGTGGGAGAGCCGGGCATTTAAAAGGCCGGGAACGTTTCTGTGACCCCGCGGATGTTGCAGGTGTCTATGGGCGGCAGTGATCATTTAATATCACATGTATCGCCTGCTCGTTTGCCTCCCTCTTACATAAAAAACTAACATGTTTTCCCAATAAACAGACTTCTGAGTTATACTCTTCCCGCTTTTGTACTTCGTTCGACGAATGAGGAGGTCTATCATGCCCTCTAATAGTTCTCTATTAATCTGTTCGGTAGTTTTTGTGTGATACGAGTACAAACATACAGACATACAGACAGACAGACAGACAGACAGACAAAAATTCTAAAAACAATGGTTTTGGTGTCTATATAGGCCCTATAAAGAGCCCCTATATATGTTTTTCTTAAATATCTCCCATGTACAGAATTAGCTCAGTTAGTTACAATTTTATTATATGTAATAGTTTTTACGTTAATAAATCATTACTGTCAAATGGATCTAACCCTTAAGTTATACCTCATAGATGTCATTTACAAAATGTGATATTATTTGCAAGTTACCCATCTATCGGGTGTTCTAGAGTAGATACAGAAATTAAACTCTATGAAGCTTCCATTATATACTAGGTGCAGCTGTTTCTGCGGCCGTGTAAATATCATTATAACGGAAAATAAATGGCCCAAATTTATTACGACCCATCCAACGGCCAATTTGAAGGCGATATTAAATTTTTTCCACATAATAACCGGAATTTGCACAAAAATAAGAGAATAATTGGTCATTTTGCCTTTGGTGGCTCAAAAGTTACATTATTTAATGACCTTCATAGAAGTTGATGAGTTTTGTGGCTATTTACAATTTGATAATTTTATTTTTAACAATTATAGACAAAAATAAAGGATACTCTCTTTAATTCAACCTTTTAAATTTAGTAATACAAAACCTTGATTAGATTGATGGAAGTTTGTTAAACAATACAGTAACATAATATTAATATGTACATTGGACTAATACCGAAAAAAATAATGGTTTCGTGTGAGCAAAATTTGCTTCATCTAGGTTCACTATAAGTACCGAATAAAATAAATAAATATTATTTATTTGATTTGTCGAAATGTAAACAAAAGACAGCTACTAAATTAGATTAAATTCTATCAGTAACCAACAAGAAAACTTATTGAATCCCATTTAGATCGGTATTCAACGCAAACTTATTTGAAGAGAAGACATAATTAATTCTAACTTAGTCCAAGAATTTAATGCGTAAATTAAAGTTGCGGTCTTAAGTCCTATTTTTGGTTAAAATATTTTGCTATTATATTTTATCTCTAAATATAGGTCATAAAACAGGTCATTTAGATAATTTCTACTGTTAAAAAAATACTTTGCTTTAAAGTTTATAAAAATATCCAATCAGGAAGGTAGAATACGCAGATGGTCCAATTTCGCAGTTGGATTAATGGTTTGGACCAGTCGCGCCTAAAGAAAAATCTTCATGATAATTTTTGATACTTTACGCAAATGTCGAAGACTATGTTCGTCAATTGCGTTCGTTCTCTGAGAAATTTTAATGCCAATGATTTTTAAACAATGGAAATATTTGTTTTGATAATAAATTAGATAGTAATTTTATGATAATAATAATTATCTCAGATATATTTCTGATAGCGTGTTGTAAAATTACTCAGGATACTCTAGTTCATTCGTAAACAAACGAGTTACGATAACTTTCCTACTCCGCACTTACAGAAGTTCATATTTTATTTCGTGACCTTCAGTGAACAATGTTACAACTTCCCTCCTTGTTGCTAACGAGTTTTACGTGTTTTGTAAATATTGGTATAATTCAACGAGAAATACAGTTTCGAGGCAAATAAGCTTTTGTACGGTGTATATATAGAAATCGAAGACTATATTCTGATTCGCACATTTATTAACTAATCCATATCCTGGAGACACTGCTCCATTACCTTATTGTGTTGGGTATATGGCATTAAAAACAAAACTTATTGTCCTTTTCGAGTGAATGTCATCATCAGGAAAATACAGTAAATTATAAGGATACTAGTTCATGCCGCGGCTTAGCTCGCGTCAAATTCTTGGGGAAGTGGGAAGGGGGGGGGGAGGTGGGTGACAAAAAGTAGCCCATGTCACTCTCATGTCCTTCAACTATTTCTACATAAAAAATTACATTAATCCATTGCTCCGTTTGACGTGAAGGACGGAAAAAACAAATACACCTTCCCATTTATAATGGATAATTAATCACAATATATATTTTTTCATAAAGCCAGTAAACAACAGTTGTGAAACCAAATCCACATTGAATTTCACCTGGACGGCGGTGCATCGTCAACAAATGATCTTTTTTATCGCAGCCGACAGGTTGCATTGAGCAGGACCGTGCCACAGATTAAAAAGTGTTTAGGTTTGTCACGTGACATAATAATATTAATTTCACAAAAAATTTTCTTCGTTGTGGCAAATCAAATATATTATTATTACGTAATCATAGCTTATTAATCGGCACCTATAGCAATAGGTCTGAAGATTTAAATTTTTTGCCTCAAACTAAGTTCGAGACTTGTATAATAGAATACTAAACTATATTTTATAATGAATACTAGTGGTGTTCTTAACTGCCGTATTTTCATAGCATGCTATATTGAATATGCTATATTTTTATAGCATGCTATTTTTTACGCTATATTATAACGAACGAAATCGCCGATTACATAGTCCAAACGCGTTGTAAAGCTACCAACGAATTATATTAACCTCCACAAATAAATACATATATAGGTAAACAGCCAATACCCAGGTCAATCAAAAAATACCATTTTCCACAGTGAGATGAGTTGGTTGAGAGGCAAGAACTTTATCACTGTGCCAACGAGGCCGTCTTTAAGGAAATGTTGTACTTGAAAATGGTTTGTATTTATAATTAGTTTTAAGTTTATTTGGGAAAATGGTTTAAGAATGTGGATTAAAGATATGCTTAAAATTTTGTTATTGATTTTATTCCACTTTTATAATTATTATCTTTGCTTTTACCTTTATTAATGTAAAACCATTTAGAACCATATTTACGTTTTTGCATTATTTTATTACAATAATTTTTTGTAGTGTAGACTAAGAAGTGACAAATGAACTACGTAATTTTAATTACTTATACATAAATAAAGAAAAAATACTCTTTGGTTATCGATTTGTAATTTATATATTTTAGACTGCGGCCCCGTTACGTCACGATGCATCGCTCACGCTTCGCCATATTTATAAGATTTATTTTCAACAGCGAATCGGCTGTTTATTTAAATTACAAACAACTGCATGTCAAGTGCAGTCTTTGTTCTAGTAATAGAAGGCATTTTACTTTGAATTTCATTAGATCGATGTGCTTAATTACGTATGTAATTGACTGTATTATTTAGAGTTGTAATTAGAATTTTAAGTGACTATAATTTTTATTTATCGTTATTTATCGTCGTATAGAGAACATTTAGCATTATTTTTATCGAATGCATTAATGGTCAAAATTCAGTGACTAAGCTATACAAAACATTTTTGGAGATGTTTTTGAAACGCATCTATTTTTTATCAGTTTCTAACGTATAGGATTATCGTCTTCTATATCGCTATGAAAATATTATTTTCCCTTATTGGAATCCTTCATAGTTATGTTATACTAGCTAATGCCCGCGACTTCGTTCGACCGATACTATATTGCCCCTTGCTCGTTTACAATAAATTATATCCCTCGGAAACCGTACATTTTTCCGGGATAAAAAGTAGCCTATCTTTCATTCTAAGTTATAGACTATCGCTGTGTCAAATTTCATCCAGATCCGCTTGGCAGTTTTTGTGTGATGCGTATACAAACATACAGACAAACAAAAATTCTTAAAACAATCGTTTTGGCCTCTATAGGTCCTATAAAGAACCCCTATATATGTTTTTCTTAAATATCTCCTATGTACAAACATAGCTTAGTTACAATTTTATTATATGTACATATAATTCAAGAAGCTTTTTAATGGCAAAAACGAAATCTTAAGAGGTAGTTTCGTTATGTCCGTCAGTCAGAATCCCCGCATCTCATTACATGGTAGATAAAGGGGATCGTACGTAATGATTCATCTCTACAGTGGCATTATCCGGTCACCGATTGTATCCCATTAACATTGCATTACCTGCTGATGTATTGGGACAGTCGACAGCTAAATGGTATTAAATTATTTAAACTCAACAAAATTTACTGTATTTTTGTATTAATCGTAAAATGTAAAAGCAAAGCCGTGGACAAATTTCATCTAAGAATGCTGATAAAAAAAATACGAGCTGCAGTTATCAGTGAAGAGCCAATTACAAATTTCGTACTTTTCGTAATATTTTTTAGAAAGTTTTGTCAATATTTAGGTGTCTAGTGCTCATTCCAATAATTTTATTTCTTTTTTGAAGTTAATTTTCTTCATAGGTTTGAAAATTAGTCTATAAAAAGATAATACCATCTCCAAATAAAAAAAAATATTTGAAGAGCAAAGTTCTACTGATTACAGCAAAGCATAACCGAATAGATTATTCTATTCTATTAAGGAAGCTTATCGCATGTGGTACCCACGGGGATATATTCAGATAGTTTTCCTCGTACATCAAATATAGATCGCAGGCTGTAGCGGTGAATGGGCTTTCATCAAAGAAAAATTTTTGTCCGTTAAGGCATACAAGGGCTATTATAATACTTAAGCCTTTTTTGTTTAACGCCTTCATTGATGCAGAGTCAAGGATTTACCTCTGCGCCAGCGCATTTACACTATTTAAATTATATATAACTATTTAAGAGAAAAAATGAATCGCGAGTTTCTTTAAATCAGTGCTTGAAGCTTTATCCTTATAGGTTACTAAGTCAACTTTACGTTTCTAATTAGGAAATTTTACCTACAGAATTGGAGACCTACTTAGTTTGCCTGTAATGTGTTTGTATATAAAAATGTTAATGATTAAAAGCAACAGTTTTAATTACGTTTAAGTGCCAATTGACATGCAAAATAAATATTTCCTGTAAACGAAATCGTCGGTTGAAACTTTATATATTTTGTTTTAAAGCATTTTTTATGTTAATATTCTATAAATTCAGTGTATATTATTATAGTCATTTTTCTGAAAATATTATGCAGAAAGCATAATAGTGTTAATATTATTTACAAAATTTCTAGGCCACAATTTGCAATAAAATTTATATTAATAAGATTATATTTATCATACAAAAATTAATACAACATTCTCAACTAAGATTCCATTCTTGGTATATTTTTATGAGTTAATATTATATTAACTCATAAAAATTTATTACCTACTAAATACTCATAAAAATATATTTGGTATTAGATATTAATAATATACCAAGAATTATCTTTCTTTTTTATTCATAAAAATAAAAAGTTTACAAAAAAAAAAATGATAAATAATATTAGAACCAAAACAATGTAAACAATTCAATTACATAAAAATTGGACTATCAGATTAAATATAGGACTATTGTCATCGCATGGCAAGTACCTAAGAGGCTGGCGACGTAACAACGTTAGATGCCCAAATTAATTTTGAAATTGGTTTAGAAAAAGGTATTTTATAGGAGCTAAAAATGGCTTACAATAAACCTATTTCACATTGCTCAAACATTCAGGTAAGATTTGTCTATTGTTACAGGTCTTTGTAATACTAACGTGTTGAAATCCTTTTTGTTAAACGAACAAACTCACATGAACGCACTAATCGAATTCTTAAAATAGAAAGTTTAAATTCCACCCTTATAATCTGGGTATTAAAACACAAAATATCTATAAAACTGTTCACTTATCAGGAACAAAGGGAGTCTATTTATACTTTGCTGTATAAAACGGGTCTTGAAATACGAAGTTAAATCGATGTAGTCCCTAAGGTGTATCCGTTACAATTCTCTAGTACAAACTGTTCTTTATCCAATTGTTAACACTCAAGTTGTGAGATTAAAGTCCTTTACTGCACGAAAAGAATACTTTATTATTATTGATGGATCTTTATAACGAGATAATAGGAGCTATTTTACAATTAATATAATTATTTTTATGGTAGTAAAAAAATAAACTGAAACAGGCTGAGAGTCAGCTTAAACCTAGGTTTTATTTATTTGTTTTTACATATTAGCCTTGGAGTGTTTCCAACAACTTTACCATGTTTCCAATAACTTAAACACGAATAAAGGAAAATAAATAAAAAACCCGTTTCATCAGGGGTTAAAATACAATTTCTTAATAAAGTACAGTTTCTCAGTACGGTCAATATAAACACACTCGATAAACAGACAGGCTAGCTGTAAGACTTAATTGTAACGCTAGACGCTAACTGATGCTAGAAAAGTATAGTCCAGGCAAAAATAAGGCAAATAAATTTGGCCACCATGACTGACACTAATGAAAATTAGCACTTTTAGTTTAATATTTCGCAAACGGAACATTGGATCGATTCTCATTAGTTTTGAATGACCTATCTAAAATTATTCAATACTGTGGGGTAGACTGACTCACCTAATATATATTTATCCATGATTTTATTTTACCAATTTGTCGACGTGATTAATATGTAGTATTAAGACAATATAGTTGTCGAGCTAAGTCACGGATAAACAGACGAATGAGACGAACATAGCGAAATTATAACACCTTTATATTTTAAAGAAATAAATATATTTGATCATCATCTGCCTGTCCTGCTCCCATATTATTTGGGGTCGGCGCAGTATGTCTTATTCTTCCATACTCTTCTGTCACTCGTCAAAAGGTAATTCACACCCTTTTCCCTCATATCCTTCTTCACACAGTCTATCCATCTTTTCTTTGGTTTGCCTCTCCCCTTCAACATTCATATTCATTACTCTTTTACAAATAAATATATTTGATATTGTTAGGTTAAAATGTTAGGTTTTATATTTGAAAAAAAAAAAAAAATTTTTTAGATACATATATAACTTAACAGTGTTGTTAATAAAGCAAATTACGCATTTATCAGCACACAGATATTTTAATGTACTAATTCGAATACTTTTCGCAACAAAGTTGGCAGGTACGTGGCGTGGGCGGTCGCCGGACATCGCGCTTGTTTAGACCACGACCCAAATTCACTCAGAGTAAAATTTAGACGGGAACAAATTAGACAAATTATATATGTAACGTATCATCTAAAATGTTGAAATAATTGGGTAACTAAAAAGTACTCGCAGAAATTGCCAAATATATGTACCTAGGTTAATTAAAAAAAAAAATTGGTTCCTAATAGACAAGAACTTCCCATTTTCGTCTTTAGCACCAGACAGATGAATTAAAACCGTAACTTTATGTGTCCTAAAAAGGTAACTACAAAAGACAGAAGGAAAGGAAATATACATATTAATATCAGTTGGATAGAAAAAATATATATTTTTGTACTTTATTAAAGATAAGTTTATTAAAATATTTATTTTTAGCGGTTAATATACCTAAAACGTCCATTGACCAACAAGAACAATAAAAGTATGAAGAACAATGATTAATTTGAAATCCCTCCATATTTTGTAATAAGGGTCTCTCAATCGCAACATATTTGGGTTTATTCCTGAACTGTTTATTAACCCTCCATTTTGACATTTTCATGGAAATTTACGGAAACTTGTCAAAGTTGTTTTCAAACATTTGTGTGAAGGTTTCCAGTTTATTTAGTTTCAGACAAAACTGTTTAGAACAATGGAATTCAATTAGAAATAAGGGCATTTCAGAACTGTTTAGGAAATATAAAAAAAATAAGAGTAAAGAGTACTATTCTATAGTATTAATATGACAACGATAGAAATAGAACACTCAATCATATATCAAACATATTTTCCCTCGATCGAAGAATGTGATGATCATCTGTAGCGACCCTAAATAATGGGACGTGACGAGTATATAGAAATATCAAGTACCTAATGATCAACAGTATTTATTATGTTTATTTAGCACATCATTTCCCTAGCTTTGGGTGCTCTTTCAAAGTCACGTAGGTTTTGTCTAGCATATAAGATAAAATTATCAATAAATACTGGGTATATCTAGTATCATTATAGTGGATCCCACAAGTAAAATAAAAGTTGTAAGACACCATCCGACAGAAAGTAGGATTAATTGGAAATACGGGAATTCAGATATAACTTCTTCAATAGTTGCATGTCTTGATCGGAACAATCTACAACAGAGATCGTCACAAAGAGATCCCTATTAAAATCTGTTGGGCGCGGAATACGTTTCAATAAACAATCGGCTAATAAATTAAGGAGACAGCACAATAAAAAATCGGAACTGAAAACTACGTGAATTGACCAGAGCAACTAACGAGCCACTTACGGAGATTTATAGGGATAGGCGAGCTTGCAAAAAGTGGGCCCGTCTGCGCTCGACCTAATGGGGGGACGTAATATGGCGGGAAAAACATGAACGCTTGGATTCCATCCAGTTTAGAGCCGAGTTATGGGATATTCTAGAATGGAGAACTATTATCTGTTCTCTTTGTTTGTTGTGTTTTATGCTATATTTGTGTAATGTAAACTCTATAAAACTGATGATCACGAGGCAAAAAGGTTTTAGAATGGCGACTACGTAACACTTATGGTATTTTTAAGGCAAGGGTGAATAGGCATTACTTGAGTTTGCGTGCTCCACCTTAGACTTCATCGTCGCTTTCCATCAGGTGAGATTGAGGTCAAACGCACTCAAGTCTCTATATAAAAAAAAAAGGTAGCATCGGGCACACATGAATAACGAGACGCAAGCCGCTTTCAACCAGTTTTTTTTTTAAGTCCATGGGAGTGCACTTCCTACCTAATGTTGTTAATATAGGTACAGATATAGAATCACGTCTTTATCCCTTACAGAGTAAACAGAGCCAAAAGTCGCGAGTCTCAAAGGCCACTCACTCACTCACTCACAGTTTTCCGCAACTAGGCCCTTTTTGCGTGAGGAGCTGTGGCCGGCTATCCTTCCAGCCAGCGTAGCTCCTTTAAGAAGCGCAGGACAGCCGATGGGTTGCAGCAGGCTTTCTCAAAGGCCACGTTTAGCAAAATAATTGGCTTATTAGTAGAATAGAGAATCAGAAATAGTGACAGGGTGATATTCCATTGAACACATAATACAACAGGCAAACAGATAATACTTCGAAAATCATTTCTTGTGTCTTCTGATTAGCGCTCCTAATTTTGTATTTCCGAGTAAAATGTTATTTTAAAATAGTTACACTAAAATGCAAGAAGACAGTCCAAGTCTCCTTAGATTTTTCTGATTCAAAGTGAATTTTCTTCAAGCCCAATATGATGATGAGATATGCTGTGCAGTCTGCTCGGGTTAGAGATATATTATTTAGGATTCTGTGAGACATACCAAATTCCCTGCATAAACTGATATACATACGTGAGACGCAACTTTTGTTTAGCATCATTTATGCACTGACGTTCTATATGTAAAATTACATTAACTGCGTCATTTTTAGGTTGTACATTGTTTATTCCTGCTACAGTATGAAATAAGGGTTTTTAATAAATCGTCTAAGTGCAAGGCCTCACGCATTAAGGGTTCCGTATCATTATCTATAAAAAAGGCCAAAATAGTTGAATGCAACTTACCTATTAATTTTGTTTCAGTTTTAGTATTCGGATAAATAAATAAATATACATATAAGGACAAATCTCACAGACTGAGTTAGCCCCAAGTAAGTTCGACACGTGTGTAACGGGATACTAATTCAACGATACTTATTGTATAATATATATGTACATATAAAGATAAAAATCTAAGTGCTAGGGCCATCAGAAAAAGATCGTTTATGACCAGACTGGTGATCGAACTGGGGATCTATGAGTAGCGGTCAAGCATGTTAACACAGAGGTAGTCAAAGTTCATTGTATTCGTTGAAATTATTATTGTCGCATACGTCCTGCCTGGTGACAGATGGATGGACAGCGAAGTCTTATTAATAGAGTTCCGTTTTATTCTTTGGGTATGAAAACCTAAAGAAGAATGAAAAAGTTTCTTCTGAATTAGGCAAAACCATTTCAATTATGCATGTAATTAGAAGCAAATATACTTTTAAGTATTTATTATTACTAGTCCATTAAGTCAAATGAAATTAAAGTCTAATTTATAGAAAAATCCTATCTCACCCTCTTTGAATTGCGCATTTTCCCCTAACAACATCTAAATACAGTTCAAATCTAAATCAGCGGGGCTGACAAATGCTTAAAGCCGCGGGAAATGTGCTAAGGTAAACCTTTTTACCCTCCTGCACTCGCTCAATGGGACAAGATATATTCCATTTAAGAGTAAGGGAGCATCCACTTAATATAAAACATTCAAGATGTAGATACAAAGCGTCTAGTATTTTGACAGGAAAATGATATATGAAAAATTATATTTTGTAGTTTTTCTCGGCGGTAGACGGGTGACGATAGAAATGACTTCACTCAAACTTTTACACGAAATTTTTCAGCAAAATGTAACATTATGTAAAGGATTTATAAACTGCTTCATTGTTTTAGTTTATGTATGTGCTATCGAGATGTAAATATGAGACATAATTGAATTTACAATGGATAAATATATTTTGTCATTTTTAATATTCTTCCATTTTTCTAGATTTCTAGAGTCGTTATTTACATTTTATTCATGCATGTTTTATGGTATAGATTGTTAAAACTGTGTAGTATAGTGCTCAGTATATAATAAATTGTAAATAAACATAAATGTAAAAAAGAATGTCGTCTATAACATATTTGAAGTAAAAAATATAATATTCTTAAGAGAGTTTTATCTCTATACTTTTCATGATTTGTGACTGTATTCCTAATGTGATTTCATTTTGGCTACAAATCGAGGAAGGGAATGGAATTAAAGAGAAATTCAAAATATTATGTACGAGGCACTCGTTGTCACGTAGGTTATTATTTGATGTTGCTGGAGTGGTACTTTTTTCTAAAAACAAATTTCTCTTCTTGCAATTCTTTTTCATTACAGAAAATCATAACATTTTCAAAGTAGCAACCTAAAAAAACTAATATGTTGTTTAAAGAATATCATATCTATAGACTTCCTAAAATGCCAGCAATTTTTTTACTTATTACACCAAGACTATGCGTTCTATTTTCACGCAAGTTTCGATGAAACTCATTCACCTAATAAATATTATGTTACTGACAGAAAAAGATAATTTTCAATCATGACCTAACCGGGGATCGAACTCCGGACCTGCCGGGTAGCGGCCAATCACGTTAACCGCTACACCATGAAGGTCGTCAAAAGGATGTGGATTTAGAGTTTTGTCATGAGAAGGACTTGTGTTTGAAACTATGCTGTATGGAATTCCATTTTCGTCAACATATATATTTTTTAATTCAACAACCGACAAGTAATTTCCATAGCGTTGGATATTTTGCAGGCTGGCATGCATTGTTATCGTTGGGCGGCTGCCAAGCATCTCAATGGGCAACAATTATTTGGGTTTCTGCTAAATTGTTCGTTTTCCCTCATGCTGCGCCACGTTGAAGAGTGAAGCTTTTAAATTCCGAAACTTAAACGGTCAGGACCGTTTTCCGTTTAGTTCCATGAATAATAAATATTTTGTAACACACTAGCGCCCGCCCCGCGGTTTCACTTGCTCTTCTCCCATTTCCGCGAGACTTGTGGCGTGAAAAGAAGCTACATTCCTCGATAAATTAAAAATTCAGGACGAATGAGACTATTTTCCATTTTGACCTAAATGAAAATCATTACGAATAAATATTTACGATTGGGCCACCGGATGTATTCAATTGCTATGACTACCAAATTGAAAATTTTGAAAAGTTCCATAGGAAGGCTCGGAATTCCAACACCATATTAGTTAGAACAAGTTAAATTAATATTTTATGTATATACAAATTCATAATTGGTGCGAAAACTATATCTAGGTACTTTTGTTAAATTCGACTCGTAATATTTGTTACATCTGAAATATTCCGTTTTGTTCTCAGTATTTTTTTTTTACATTATATGGTTGTAGTTAGTAGATTTGCCAATGGCAAATGAATACGATCAAACTTCCGAAGTATTCTCATTGAATTCAATCCCGCCTATTAGACTAAACGGTATTTAAGAAAGAAGTTACAGAACAATTCGAAGAAGCCAATGCGGTTTAATCGATTTAATTCCTAAGTCCCACAAAAATACTTGCGCAAGTTAGGTAATAAAAACTCCGGATAGTTCAGATCCACTCCTAAAGACTACGGGAATTCTTATCTAGATAGTTCCTTAGGGATGCGTGACTTAGAACGATCTATTAGAGGGTTCCAGAACTGAATAGAATGTATAATTTTCCAATCTAGTTTTTAAGACACACTTAACTCTACATTAGCGTTAAACGATAATTGAAAATTATAAAGTTACTAGACATAAAGGAAATTGGATTTATTAGATTAGAAGAATTATTAGATACTAGCTGTGCCCGCAACTTCGTTTGCGTGTGATTTGAAATAAGAAAATTATTTTCTGACATAATTTTTTCACTTGCACACTCTTTATTATATCAACTTCATTAGATTGAAATGATCTCTCCAAAGCCTGATAAAATAAAA
>JADGIL010012711.1:0-27127 GCA_020352625.1 Cactoblastis cactorum | reverse complement strand
TTTAATATTGAACTTTCCGTTTTACCCTTCATGTATGGAACCTTAAAAAAAATAACATGTTTTTTTCTTTAAAATGAAACAAATTTAACGGATTTTATCGCGGTTTAATCACTACACACAAAGGAATTCATACTGTTTTAAGTTCTCTATGTGTAACTATTTATTAAGCTCCGACGTTTCGGATACTTTTCAGCGTCCATCTTCACGGAAGACTGTCTTATAGAGACACTCACATAGAGAACTTAAAACAATATAAAATTCCTTTGTGTGTAGTGATTAAACCGCGATAAAATCCGTTAAATTTGTTTCATTTCAATTAAAAAATTAAATTGCAATTTTTTACACCTCGACGTTCCTTATTAGAACGGCGAGGCAGTGGAACAAACTACCAGCGTCACTGTTTCCTGAGGAACCTTGGACTTTTCAAGAAAATATTGAATCAGTTTTTTCTAGCCAAGCTATGCTCCATCGGCCACGTCATCACTTACCATCAGGTGAGACTGCGGTCAAATGCTTGACTATTGTAGTTAATAATAATAATATATTCCGTTAGTTAATACTTAGTTCTTTCAAATTTATCCACATTTTCTTACAAACTAAACGCATTATTTCGTGTAAGTCGACACAACCAAGGTCAAACGAATCCTATGTCAAAAACATGCACCCTCAAAGTGAAACTTAGAACAATCCACTTTGGTCTTTAAAAGGGCGAAGTCACTCGGCCCTTGCAAAGTATACTCTTGCAAGGGACATAGCCAATATTGTGTGACACCCCTCGGCGCCTTACATCAAGTATTTACTGGGAAAATTCTTCGTATGTTTGAAGCGAAGCAGGTCTTTCTTGTTGGTCGGTAGTTGTATAAAAAGGACTAAGGGCTCTTGAATACTTGTTCAGCTAGACTCGAAGGGCAGAGGGTCGAAAAACTGGATCGCAATGGTTAGACAGTCGGGTATTTGTGTCTATATATGTATAGTTTGATTTATAAGCTGCATTTTGGCAATTGATTCGTATGAGTATGTTGCTAGTTGATTTTCTCTTTTTAAAAAAGGCCAAACGAACATGCAGGTCATGTGATGTTAAGTGATCACCGTCGTCCATAGACACCTGCTATACCCGGGTTATCACAAAGCGTTGCTGCTCTTTCAGGGATTTATACTCTCTTTTCTTAAAAGTTTCGACGTCGTATTGGTCCGAAAATACCGTCCGGAAATCTATCATATGCGTCTTGTTATTTTTACGGCTCCGTGCCCAATGGCTGATTGTCTGGTTGTGCGAGTCCGACTCGCACTTGCCCGATTTTCCATTTACATATTTAATCACAAAATGGAAATACAAATTCATTCTTAATTTTGCTGCCGAGGGACTTATTTACAACAAAAAAAAGATTATGAATAAAATGGTGTTGAAATATTAAAGTTAAGTCATAACTTTAATGGCGCTATTAGCAATATGCAACATTTTCTAATATATATCTTCATTTACAAACCAACTGCCCTTCTTAATCTGACCTTTGAGTCTTGCCCCCTTTTTTGTAAGGGACAAAGACTCTACGTATGTAAGTTCCAATAAAAATAAGTACGATAGACGAATTCACAAAGTCTTATCAAAGTTAAAATGTCACAACAAAAGCTACACACAAAACCAGCTTTCACACATCTACGTAACGCTATATATATGTATGTGTGAAATCCCAAGATGCCTTCGAAAAGCATAAACCAATTCAGTTGCACACATACACATCACTACATACGACGGGCGTGTAACAAAACATTATTTATGTGTGCGTACATCCTTCCTTGACCTAGAGACTTCGACTATCGTTCTAGGTCAGGACCACTACACACACACTACACGGGACGTCCAGAAAAACATGAACTCGTTCGCCTCCCGTAACGTCATATAAACTAGTACACTGCGGGGTGTATGAATAGATTCCACCAGTTCAAATTACGTTGGACGTGGTGATAGTGACTAGACGAGCCGTAGACGGCAATCTCGGTTATAGCGGTTTGAAATTCGAACGTATTCTAAACTCAAACAATGTGTTAGGGATGGGATTAATTTGTGTTTTGTTAATTGGGCGATTGTGGCGCCAAACTTTGTTTCGGGTTTTGTTATTAATTAAAAGGTTTATGTTAGTAACGTTTCGCATGATAGAACTAAGATTTTGTATTAAAACATGCTGATCCACGAGGAATAGTATCTTAAAATGTTTTAAATGAGAGTACCGTATGTCTATACATATAATAAAATTGTAACTGAGCTATGTCTGCACATGGGAGATGTTTAAGAAAAATATATATAGGAGCTCTTTATAGGACCTATAGAAGCCAAAACTATTGTTTTAAGAATTTATGTCTTTACTTTTACTTGTTATGGAACATTTTACAAATAAACCGTCAATTCTAGGTTTGGGTTTATCTTTATAATATTAATGTCTGTGTATTAAAAGCAGTGTATAAAAAACGTAGAAAAAAAAATGTTAAAAAAAATTTCGGTATCTACTGACTGCTAATACGGTTCTGTGAAAAAAAAGTTATTTTAAAAGTCGATTGTCTTTTTCTTCACTGCTACATTTATTTTTTGTCTGTGATGGAGAGATAAAATTCCTCTAGATTTAGTTGATCTTTAAATATCACTGTCACAGTTATTTTTATTGTTACACCCCGGCTAAAATCTTATACAAGTAGACTGATATAATAATATCGCGATCAGTTACTCGGTTTTTGCTTATGTCACTGCAATTACTTAAAAATCAAATTCAATTTTTTTTTCTTATAGACTCGAATATAACACTTTTAAATCGTCATTTGTTCATTTTAATTTGTTTATGATGATCGACGACAATAATTTACTTAATAATTAAAAATAATAAACGCAAATGGATAAGAAGTGACAGCATTTTCTCCAAAGACGTCAATTTACAAAATTTTATTAATTAAACTATTGACATCAAAATTGTTTAATGGCGTGACTCCCTGAGTCACGCTACTTTATACATAGTAGTTATAGTCATAGCCCATATATGTGTACTGTACACCAAAGTCAAGGGTTGACCAGCAATGCAGTGGGGTGAACGACCTCCGAAACGCAGTGAGCGGCAAGGTCACACACACTACTGCAGCGCACATAGACGCCCGTGAAATTAGAAATACTAGTGTGTGGAAGTGTCGATAGTTTTGTCGATGTTTTGTGAGTTTTGTGGATTTAGGAGTTGTGAGGGTCGATTATTTTGTTAAGTTTTTATTTTTAAAATTATTACGAAGTGATTTATGTTAAGAAATTCTCTACATGATTGGAGGCGTTGGTAAATTGTTCTAAAAGAAAATTTCAGAGATTTATATTAATGTTTAAATATTAATGTTTAAACCTCAAAATCTCTAGATAAAAGTCAAATTTTGTACCGTAAATAAAAAAGGTGACAAATAATTAATTATATACTTCTCATACTTGAATATTTTTAATGTAAGACTAGTTTCAGATTTCATATGATTTCCAGATAGGAATGATTTGTGTCATACTGTGACATATGTTAATTTAAACAGATTCAAAATAACAAAAAATAAATCGTACTAATGAATATAATTGATTTTTGATATTTAAATGTACCTAAAATGTCATACATATAAATAAGTGCAACTAAAAATAAGTAAAATAATCATACATTATCATAGTCACTACACAAACTAAGGTTAACAGCATAAATTTTAATCGTCACGCCACATGAACGAGTCAATAGTTCAATGCACTTGGAATTAAAATAATGCAAATTTCCAAATTTGTTTACTGCACATAGTTAATGCATCCGACCCGGCTGAGTTAGCCGACGTTGGATGAATTTTAAAATAAGAATTTAAAAGCAGATATTCTTTACGGGCTGTTTAAAAAGACCAGTTATAGTCCATCCAGATATAGATTTATAAGACAAAGTAATTTTATTTTTAGTGTTCCTAAATTTTTGTTGGAACAATTTAAATTTCACAACAAAAGTAACGTAATTTTACATTGTTTATGGAATATCAAAAGCTTAAAAATTAGCAATTGTACGTCCTTAGCAAGATTATCGCAATCTGACGTTTCAAAAAGTCCAGTTTTGATTGGGCATTTGCTCAACTGTACTTACAAACATGGTTTTGCACAAATGATCGTTTCCTGGCTCTCGCACTATGTTGCACATGCTAATTATGGTAACTTCGCCCACTTAGTATGATAAATCGATAAGATATACTGAAAGACCTCACAGCGGATTATAAATAGGAAATTTATTAAAATTTCGGATATGAATTCTAAGAATCCGGTCATAATTTTGAGGACAAAAATATGTAACATTGTAGCTGTTAAATTACAAAAAATTGTCACGTTTCCAATACACTTCGGTTTTGTCAATCAATTATTGCCACCTGCAAATAATTCATTTTTTATTCCTATAGCGTATAAGTGTTTTATGTTCAGAAACTTTGTAAAGACTTTTTTTTGTTACAGGAACAAATGAAAGTAATATCAATTCCATTTTACAACAAATATCATTACTTAGATATTTTCTACATTGTTAGTAAAGACTAATAAAATAGAAAATAACACACATTCGACAATTTTTTATCATCACTACCTCCCAAGTCGATAAACATCAAATATATCGATACAATCATCCGGCCATCACTACAAAGTCGTTGCTCTATAGGCCGACTATATTCAGGACTACATGTATGCTTCCCGAGCCGTTTATTTTCGATGTTAGGCGAACGCAATCGAATGTGCGTGGGAGTCGATGCCGTTTCGTATTCGAGATAAATTTCCATTACCTGTCAGTACAAAGGATCATAGCAGCGTATTTTCAATATATACATCCCAAATGAAACTGGTATTTACTCGTAAATCGCCTCTAAACATTAATACTCGTTTAGATGATATTTTTCTTCTGCTATTATTAGCATTATAGAATTCCACGTTTTTCTTTAACCAGTTCTCTTATTGCGTAAATTGTAAAAGTCGATCAAGTGAATGCCCATTCACTAAGACTTGGAGGTTTCCACATAGACGGTGGGCTAAAAACTTTTCATTAAATACATCTGAATATCCAATTCCTCAATAAGCTACACATTCAGCTAAGCTTGGAATTTGTGACTCTTGGCTCTGTCTACCCCATAGGGATAAGAGATAAACCATAATATACTGATATTGTATGAAACTGATTTTCCCTCAGTATATTAATATTTGTATTTCGAATAGTTCTGGCCTAAAAATAAAAAAGTGGGCTGGACTGGACTGTATGTAGTGGGAGTATGTAGAAGTGCGAAGGTGGTAACATTGTGGGTACCAGACGGATGACGGCGTAGAGATAGGCCAAAGAAAAGATGGTGCGAAAACATCAGGAAGATAGTTACGGATTGGCAGTAAGCTGCAATGGATAGGGAATGGCAGAAGCGGAAAGGGGAGAGGCCTTTGCCCAGCAGTGGGACATATAAAAGGAAAATAAAAAAATATATTTACATTATGTTTTAATAGCGAAGGGTAACTACCCAAAAGGTGACCATTTATTACCCGACTGCCGCAGAAGGTGGGTTATGTTTTTTTAACCTATTGTTTCATTCGCAGTAACATTCAAATGTCTTATAATTCTTATTAAAATGTACTTATGCTAATTTGTAGGTATGTATTTACAATTTTGTAGACGTAATGTAGGATTATGAAAAATCAAAGTATTAACTCAGTTGTTTGTTTTGACTGTCTGAAAATAAAATTTAAATTTTATTTTATTTAAGTCAGAGGGAGGCGAACGAGCAGGAGGGTCACGAGATGTTAAGTAATCACCGCCGCCCATAGACAACTGCAACACCCGCGGGGTTACAGAAGCGTTGCCGGCCTGTAAAAAACCTCCGCCCTCCCCAAATAATTAAATATATAAGTAAGTCTGAGACTTGTATTATGGGATACTATATTTTTTATAATAAATTCACTTATAGATAAACATCCAATACCCAGGCCAATCAGAAATCCATCATGAGCATGGGGGTTGAACTCAGGGTCTCTTAAGTATCAGTCAAGTACGTCTACCGTTACACCACAGAGGTCGTTTTTCGTCGTTCGTTTTGTGTATAATCTATTAATATAATGAAATTGTAAAGCTATGTCTGTGCATAGGAGATATTTAAGAAAAAAATATATCAGGGGTCCTTAATAAGGCCTATAGAAGCCAAAACTATTGTTTATAGAATTTTTGTCTGTCTGTATGTTTGTACGCGCATCACACAAAAATTACCGAACTGATCTGGATGAAATTTGGCACAGCGATGGACTATAACCTAGTATATAAGATAGGCTATATTTTATCCCGAAAAAATGTACGGTTCCCGAGGGCTCTAATTAATTGTAACCGAGCAATAATGTATTGCAATTTTCGTAAAGTCTACGCGAACGAAGTCACGTTCTGGCTTCTATAGGTCCTATAAAGAGCCCCTATATATGTTATTTCATAAATATCTCCCATGTACAGACAAAGCTCAGTTACATTTTTATATATGTATAGATAATAACACGATTTGTATTCTAAACATTAATTATTGAAACTTGAAAAGCTCTTTTATAAATAAACTAGCTAATGCCCGCGACTTCGTCGAGATTTTACGAAAAATTATATCCCTCGGGAACCGTACATTTCTTCTGGATAAAAAGTAGCCTATCTTTTATTCTAGGTCAAAGTCCATCGCTATGCCAAATTTCATCTAAATCCGATCGGTAGATTTTGTGTGATGCGCGTACAAACATACAGGCAGACAGACAAAAATTCTTAAAACAATATTTTTGGCTTCTATAGGCCTTTTAAAGAGCCCCTATGTATTTTTCTTAAATATCCCCCATATACAGGCATAGCTCACTTAAAATTTTATTATATGTATGGATTATGACTGCAAGTTAAAAAAAACTGTGATACGCAATTGTGTTTACGTTTTGTGAATGACATCTTAGGATAGGTTAGTGACTATTCTTATTAGGCTCGGAATCTATTTCTAGCAAAATACAATCTTATAAGCATAGCATCATAGTTTATTTTTAATAAACTGGCTCATTTCATTTTCGCTCTAGATTCTGCAATGAAAATAACAAGATATTTTTTTTTTTTTACTAAGAAGCTTTATTTAGTATTTTTCCGTAACAAGACTTTGACTTGATAGATCAAAAGTTAATTAGACTCCAGTAGCATTAATTATACTGAAGTTCTTGCCTCTGAACCGAGAGGTCCCGGGTTCGAGTCATGTTTTAAAATGATCTTTTTCTGACTGGCCTTTGTCTTAGATTTGTCTATTTATTTATTTATTTATTAAAAACATATTGTTTTTGAGTAAGTAGTAAAAAAAGTCTCAAAGTTTGGGGCTAACTTAATTAGTATAATTTTTTGTTATATATTTATTTGTATATAATTAAACTATATAAAATATAGATTTTCAATATGTGTAGTATATTTATTTAATTTTTAAGAGATTTTTTCCTTGAAAAATTCAAACTTATTATCGTTTTAAACTTTCCGAATAAAATATAGAATGTAGTTTGTTTCCTACCTTTAAGCAAAGTTTTAATTATTAACTTAAATCATATGGTCATAAACTTTGCTTAAAAACTGCAATGTTTTTTTTCTTTGGCCTTCATTCGCTTAACACGACACAAAAACATTGCCTAAGCCTCCTTATTAAAAAAAAAATATGGTCTCCGCTCTACCTAGTTCACCTTTGGTAAGATAACACTTCAGCAAAATAACGTATGCCACACAATTTTCGACTCTAAACCCCTAAAATAAGGACGATATGAGATCAACAAAAACACATAATAAAACACGAGTCGACACAACAAAAATAAGCCTTAGCTGTTTGTGTTTAAATCTAAAGTCGTTTATAAAAATAAAATTTACTGTTCAGAATTATAGTCTTCACAGACATTGAACGAAAACGTGCCTTGAGATTAAAGAAATACGATTCAAAATTGTATAGAGGCATAAAGTGGATTTACGACTATTAGATATCTTTGGAAACCGCCAAAATGCATCGGAAGGTCAACGAACTCCGCCAAGGACAGTGCATTCAATATAAAGCTAGCGCCAAGATCTAAATACTGGCGGCCATCTTGCCGTGTCATTTTGAGCGGCAATTTTTTTTAATTGCACCAATTGTATTTCGGAGGTTTGTTGAAAATTTTTTTGGAAACAAAAGGCACGACTCGCATTATTTTTGGAGTAATTATGGAGTGGAAATGTGGCGGAAGTTTGACAGTCTACGTTCATAGTTCAGTTTACCCACAGATAAGAAGTATAAGTTTCTATTGTCTGAGGTTTACCTGACCATCAAATAAGAGATATTTAGTATATACTTATACTAGCTTTTGATTGCGGATTCACTCACGTCATAAGTCACGTTCTATCCCCCCCCCCCAATAATGGGGGGGAATAGAAAAAGACAAATAGTAGCCTATGTCCTCTCAAGCATTTCAACTATCTCCGTGGCTGTTTTGACGCAGAAGGCGGACAAAAATACAAACACACAATCACATTCTATAATATTATTAGTATGGATTGATAATAAAAGTCATCAAATAGGTGCATTAAATAGATAATACCATAACTAAGAAGTCAAGAAATAGGGATGAAAACGGAATAGTGTTGGGGCCGAAACCGGATTTTCACAAAAAAGTGGGTACAAAACGGAAAGCTCCGATTATTCATCATAATATAAATCATTTACTAAATGGGTGTAAAAAAATTCTCATTGTTTTTGCTGTTCGCCCAAGCAAACAAACAGACATACGTTCAACCTTATGAGAAATGATCGCAGTAACCTATTTCTGCTTGTAGCTTATAGAAGTCTTCATTCAAACATTATATGGAATGGAGAAAAGCTCATTACAGGTCAATTTTTGAAGAAAAAAGGGATATTTCAGCTAAAATTATCATTATATTCCCGATATTCCCACAGGGCTAAAGCCAGGATCAAAGCTAGTTCAGGAGCGCAGACGACACGGTGGCTGGCCACCGCAATTCGTGCTCTTTGTACCGTTTAGACGTTTAGCATTACAAATTAACAGACAGCTCAGCACGATGATGGTTATCCAAGGTATATGCATCAAAAAAATTGTATCACTATGTTGGTGGGAAAGGATTCCGTTTTCTTTATTTATTAAACGACTAGTTTTTGCCCGCGGCTTGGCTTGCATTGTTTTAAAGGAGGATTAAGAAGAGACAAAAATTAGGCTTTACAATCTGTAATTGCTTAAATAAATTACAGACGAAATATTGTAAAAGCGAACGATTGGGAAAGCGGCAAACTATCGCTTTCCATACATTACCTAAGCAGTGTACGCAGATGACTTGCATTGATGCATAGTAATGCAGCACCGAACAAAGTAGCATGTACATACATACATACATACATATATACATGTAACCATGCTTTTTTCCCATAGGTAGGTAGAGACTACACTCTTCCACTTACTACGGTCCTGGCATATGTACTTCCTTCGCTTCTTCCACATTCATCAATATTTTTATGCATGCTCAAAACCAAAATATTTATTCAGAAATTAGATCTTCACAGGTACTTTTTCACGTCAAAAATTAATAAACATTTAAATTAATCAAGCTATAGACTACCAGCATTTCGAAACCTCTGCTGAGAAGAAATGCCGAAAGAAAGTCAAGCAGTTTTAGTCCCTTTGATGCCAGAAGGGTTTGATAATTTTCACATAATGTATCTATATAATATTTTTGTACATATGTATAAGTCAAAATTAAATAAAATAAAAAAACAAGTTATGATTGTGATGGTTTCACCATAATATTAAAAAAAAAGCTAAAAGGAATCAAATTTGTGTGAATGGAGCAGACTAGTTCCCCCTGGCAGCACCCGTTCACGAGTTGACGCATGGGTCAGCCATCTGTAAGGGTACTTCAGATCTGCCTTTTTCTAAAAAGTCTTGTATTAGTTAAAGATAAGTTTTTCTAGACCTTCCTCTTCCAACTTCTATCCACTCTTACTAATTCTCTTTTTAATCTTCTATTACTTATTTACTCCATCCAAACTATTAAATATGCCCTTTTCAATCCATGCATGTACTTAAGACGTAAATAAATATGTATATAGGCACCGGGTCAACCATTACGCGACGGAGGTCGTAAAAATATTTAGACGTGAATAATAGGTAAAAATTGTTATAAAATACAAGGTATAAATTTTTAGTAAAGACCACTACATTAGATATTAAACTATCGTCGTTCTAGCGGTTGTAACCGCTCTGCTTTTTCTTCCCGTGGAAAAATAATAAGAATAGGATATAAAGTAGGCTAGAGTTCCTCAAAATATGTATCTATAATATAAATGAATGTTCCGGCTCGTCCGGGGAAGTACCACACTCCCACAGAAGACCGATGCCTGAATGGCGGCGATCAGCCGCCACGCTCCGTCCGGTGAGTGGGAGAGCCGGAAGCCCAACTTCCCCGCCCTCCCCATTTGGGGAGAGTGGGGGATTTTTAAAGGCCGGCAACGCTTCGGTGACCCCGCGGGTGTCGCAGGTGTCTATAGGCGGCGGTGATCACTTAACATCACGTGACCCGCTTGCTCGTTTGCCTCTCTCTTACATAAAAATAAAACAAAAACCTCAATAGCAGAAGAAAACTGTGTAATAACATTTTTTGCGGAAACAAATTAAAATTAACACATTGATGATTCAGAAGTGCAAGTTTCTAGTTTATTTGAATAAAATTATTTTGACTTTGACTTTGATATCGACTGAAATATGTTCAGTTGTTGACTTCCAGCATTTTTTCTAGGAGAAGCCGCAACAGGTTATAAGTACGATTATAGTAACATACAAATGGTAATCACCTCTTAATATTAAATTTAACTTACAATAGACTAAATAACCTTTGCGGTTCCAAAATATCGAAGGCTAGTTTGAAAATAAGTTTGTCATTCTAAAACCGGTCCAGACGTCATCTATCATTAACAGGAGATTATTCTCGAACCTTTAGATTCAATTTATATATTCTGACGCAAACAATTCTATTTTTGTAGTCCAATAATATGAATGGGCGTAGACGTGCTACGATGTGCGTAGGCTGCTACGAAACTCGTAGCATAGATTGGTCTATTCTACGAATACTCGCGTTTCCGGGCTTTTATTTGTGGCCAGTATTTTATGCATTAATATAAAATATTTTTTTTTTTTAATTTTTTTTTTTTGTTTGAATATGTATATTTATTATAAGTATATTTTTTTTGTAACTGAGCTAAAAATTTCTTCAAGAAATAATGTTTTTTACCACGATTATTTAAAAAACAATTAAGTTTACGTGAAACTATTAAATCTTAAAGACTATACAAGCAATCAGGTCTATAACCCATCTGATTGAAAGTCAAAAGAAAGAGGGAGGCAAACGAGCAGGCGCGTCACGTGATGTTAGAATAAAATAGAATAGAATATAATTTATTTGAAACACAAACACACGAAATAACCATATCAAAGAAAATAATAAAAACAAACAATACAAAAAGTTGGTATTTAGTGTGAGCGTGCCCCAAATAGGCTAAGTCTCAGTATTACGCTGAACAAAATCCAGCACTGCTAAGTATTAAGTGGTCACTGCCGCCCATAGACACCTGCAACACCCGGGGTGCCACAGAAGCGTCGTTGAATATATTTTATAATGTGTCTAAAAATAAATATTCGAAAGTTGTGACAGCCTTTCATTAATTTAACCTAAACCCCAGTTCAAAAAATAATTCTAAGGTGCATATCCGTCACATGGCTAAAATTACGGCTTACGTTGAACAATGAACGATGTAATTATTTAATTTTTGGGTCTGTTGTTGTCAGTGACGGTCGACCACCGTACGTTTTATAAGAAACTTTATACCACGTACGACCACACTGTGTAACGAACTGCCTGCAGCGGTATTTCCAGACCAATACGACATCGGGACCTTCAAGAAAAGAGCGTATAAACCCTTAAAGGGCCAGCAACGTTTCTGTGACCCCCGGGTGTTGCAGGTGTTGCTATGGGCGGCGGTGATTACTTAACATCACGTGACCCGCCTGCTCGTTTGCCGCCCTCTGACATTAAAAAAACACACAGATATTTTCGTAAATTTATTTGTACATACTAATATTATAAATGGGAAAGTGTGTTTGTTTGTTAGTCCCAAAATCCTAACCTATCCTATTATATTAAATAGGGTAAAAGTTCTACGCTAACGAAGTCGCGGGTACATAGCTAATAAGTAAATTTGTAAAAGTAATTTTACAGGGCCAAAAATCAATCTTAGCACCTTTCTTTCACAGTAAAAAATAACCGCGTCTACAAGTTAATAAACGCCAATGTCTAGTAACAATAGACAGACAGCAGGAGGGGGGGGGGGGGGGGGCAAAAGGAGCTAAAAGACAGTAACAAAGTGCATGCATCGCAGACGACTCAAGGTCGGCTGAGTAACCGACGGCTGTACTTTTCCTCCTGTGACTATTAAGGTGGTTCTACACTGTGACTAAGGATTAAAATTTTATCATACAGATCACGTCTTTATCCCTTACGGGGTAAACAGAGCCTAGAGTGAGACTACAAGGCCACGCTTAGCAAAATAACTGATTTATATTTGAAATGAATATTCAGTAATTAGTGACAAGTTGCATACTTGCATGCTCATCGCATTTACCTATGAAAGGAATCCCATATTTTAAACTCTTGCCCTTAATTGATTTTTACAATCAGGGAGGTAGACAAGCAACTGGTACACTTTTTTTATGTCAGTGGCCGGCAAACGAGCAGGCGGGTCACGAGATGTTATATGAACACCGCCGCCCATAGACAACTGCAACACCCGCGGGGTTACAGAAGCGTTGCCGGCCTATAAAAAACCTCTGGTAGTCTATTGCTTGATTGAGATTTAAATGTTTATTAATTGGTGAAGTGAAAAAGTGAATTTTTAATTTCTGACTAAATATTTTGATTTTTAGAACACTTTTATATTGGAATAAAAAAATAAATTGCATGGTGGTCGTCAAATTGCCTCCACGATTATAATCTTCTCAAGTAAAAATTAACTAAAAATTTTCTCACTTTGTGTCCTCGCCCTAACATGTCGCCCTCATAAAGCTGTGTGCATTTTTATGCACGCTATAACACGTGTTCAGTGTGCACTCGCTATCAGATATTGCAGCTTGAAGTGCAAACTGCTTCTGTTTAGGAGCTTTTTAAGTTTTACACACATAAGATTTAGGAGGAGTTATTTTAGTCTAATATTTGTCGTATAAATATTTTCAATTTAACAATGAATTTGGTTGAAACGTTTATAATTATTTCAACAAAAACAAAACATTTATTGTATTGTATACATTTGAACTGAACCTATATTGATGAAACAAACCTTAAATCCTTTTCTGAGTTAAAACAAAGCAATTGGTGAAATTTTTAAGTAAATCGGTTCAGTAGTTGCGGAGATTAGCGTGATCATACATGACACAGAGAAAAGATTAAAAAAAAAATTTTTTTTGCTTTCTATTATTCTTTTCAAGTGTCTCTGTCCATTTCAGTCAAAAATAATAAATGTTCGGACAAAATATTTATACTGTTTTACATGTATAGGTTATATAGTTGGTAGAAAATCAAGCCATTTTTCTCTATTTCTTATTATCACTTGTTTTTGTTTTGTTTGCATATAAATAAACAATTGGCAACAGTAACAATAGTGCGTTAATTAAATAGGTATATTAATTTGAAGATATTTAAAAAATATCATCTTAATTTCTTTATTTTATACATTAAAGAAATTGAGACAAATTATATATGTAGAATGCAAAATATAGTTTCTCGTTGTGTTTCCCAAATTCATACATTTATTTCCATTAAGTTAAAGTCTTCCACATAAATTCATAAAGAAACTCGACGACAATCTCATTTGCAACATCAATTAATAATAAAGCAACAAGAGAAACTTGAAAAAGCATAGAGTTGTCGTCCTTCATGACTTTACGACTGCAAAAAAGGAGTTTAACTACACTTGGGTGAAAAAAAAACCGAGACCGAACAAGCACTTAGATCGTTCTTCCGCCATGTGAACCTTGAACGTTGTTTATAATACTATAAATAACAAAGAAGCAAGGATAATGCAGTGGAGGGGCGAGGTCACACTGGTCGAGTCGAAGAGCTTAGTCAGTATGCGAGTGATTTGAATAGAGCATGGAATAAAGACGCCTTCGCAACCGTTACATTTTCTAAGTTAAATGTCTTGAATCTAGGTTGTTACTTTTACTTGTTATAAAGTACCAATTCTTGTCTTAAAATAGATGAAAATTAAATAAATTTTGAATAGGAATTTGAAATTATTATTAATTCATTTAAACGATTTTATTACTGCTTTATTGTGAAATGATATTGATAGCAAATAATTGAGAAAAAGATGAAGGTCTCGCGCATAAGTTGTATCTTGTAGGTTTCTAATAATTAGAATTTTAATACAATCAAATATAAAAGGGCTAGCTAATTAGACTCAACCCCGCCTGCGTACAGCCACTCTCATAGCATAATGCCCTACGAACTACTGATTTTGGGTAACGCTAGTAACATTGATACAATATTCGTATTACATAATAGAGCAATTCTTTTCACTTTTGTGGACTAAATTCGCGTGTTTCCAGATTTTAGAAGTTCATCTGTTTTGTGCATATGTAGTAATAATAATAGCTAGCAAAAGAGCAACTCGCCCACTGTGAATTAGGCCGGAGTGGGGAGGTTTCGAAAGTTGCTCAAACGCATCGCCTTGACCCCAATAGGCCCGACGCATGCGCACCGCATTTTTCAGTGGCCACTGCGCTCTTTGAGAATAGATTTATCTTCTGAGCAATTTTATAAAAGATATTTCACATAATCTCTCAAAAATTGTAGAATTAATATTTATCCCAAAATTTATTTATACATATGCAAATCCGGGTTCAACCCAGCTGTATGTATATAACATACTAATATCTATACTTATAATAAAATTGTAACTGAGCTATGTCTATACATGAGAGATATTGAAGAATAAAATATATACGGGCTCTTTATAGAGCCTATAGAAGCCGAAACTCTTGTTTTTAGAATTTTTGTTTTTCTGTCTGTATGTTTGTACACGCATCACACATAAACTACCGAACGGATCTAGATGAAATTTGGCACAGCGATGAACTACGACTTAGAATAAAAGATAGGCTACTTTTTATCCCGAAAAAATGTAAGGTTCCCGAGAGATATAATTTATCGTAAAATCTACGCGGACGAAGTCGCGGGTATTAGCTAGTATATTATATTAGCGTTTATTTGACTATACACTTGCGACCCATAACCTGGATCACGCGGAAATTTGCAAAATTGATCTTAGCTACACAATCTTAGTACAAAGGAAACCCTTTGAAAAAAAGAGTCCTAGTACTTGTAGTTTCTGAAATTTCGGGATGAATGAGTCAGTCAGTCAGTGATCTTTCGCCTTTATATATATAAATGTAGAATTTAGAGAATCCGATAGAATAAGCTTATTTTAGCAGTATGTATGATTTCTCGTGAACAATGATACAACCGCCGTCTCACCGCGCATATGTATGTATGTATATGTTCTTATAACCTCTCTGTATTGATACACAATGCGCATATCGCCTAAATCTAAGACGACTCATTGTCAAAGTTCGATGAACTCAACCTTGAAACTATCTGATGTCTAGTTGAAAATAAACAGCTCCTTCTCAATGTAAACACTGTTTTAACCCACGACAGAAAGGCGAGGTACATACATATATTTGTGATAAAGTATTTAAAGTACAAATACGTCTATATTCCTGATGGAGGTAGACAGAGCCCAGAGTCGCGATACTCGAAAACCACGCTTAGCAAAATGGTGGGCTTATTGGTGGAATGGAGATTCAGATATAGTGACAGGTTGCTTGTAGGACCTTTTGCATAATTGCCACAGGATCAGGAATTATGGAACGCGAAAATAACCGCGGGAAAAGTTAGTAGGATATAGTAGTAGTTTATTTAAAGTAAATATATAAATCAACTGTTGTACATCAACATATAATAAAATTGTAACTAAGCTATGTCTGCACATGGGAGATATTTAAGAAAAACATATATAGGGGCTCTTTATAGGGCCTTTAGAAGCCAAAACTATTGTTTTTTGAATTTTTGTCTGTCTGTATGATTGTGCGCGCATCACACAAAAACTACCGAACGGATCTGGATGAAATTTGGCACAGCGATGGACGATGACCTAGATTACAAGATAGGCTATTTCTTATCCCGGAAAAATTTACGGTTTCCGAGGGATACAATTAACTGTAACCGAGCAAGGGGCTGACAATATATAGTAGTCGGACGAAGTCGCGGGCATTAGCTAGTGTTCAATAAATAAATAATAATGTATATACAGAGCATCTAGAAATCCCGCGGAGGCAAAGCCATAGGACAGACAGTAAATTATATTACAGAAAAGCTTTTTAAAAGCAAATAAGCTTGGTAAAATTAATTCGTAAATTATTGGTGACATTCGTTGTGAAAACGATTTAAAATTAACTAATTAATGATTCAAAAGATCTGGATTCTTTTCTATTCGAATTAAACTATTTTTTTACTTTTTTTTATCTTTAACTGTACACATTGAAATTAAAAAATATAACGGATTTTATTGCGGTTTAATTAGTACACACAAAGGAATTTTATACTGTTAATTAAACCGCGATAAAATCCGTTAAATTTGTTTCATTTCAATGTGTAACATTCGCGTAAACTTAAGAAATAATTTAACTTTACAGTTTAGATTTTCTGAATTACCTAGTTTTTTCGTCACCAACATTTCACTTCTCTCGCTTACAACGTGTAGATAGAGACAAAATAATTAAATAATGAAGGGAAAAAGTTAATATTTACAAACAATTATAACAAAGGTAATAACAACAAAAAAAAAAATGTGACCACGTTCTTTTAAAAAGTATTTATGGTTTTATATAACTGCATTAATAAAAATTTGCAAAACATCTGTCCGTCCATAAAAGTAGGTTGGTAGATTCTTATTTTAACCCTAATTATGTTTAGTTTTAACGAGTAAACCCCACAAGGTCTACACTACAGGTGTTGGTTTGAATTCAATTTTACTCATATTGGTTGAATTTTTCACTCCCGACAAAATGAGGGGTGTTATAAATTAACCGTGTGTGTGTCATTCTGTCTGTGGCATCATAGCTTCCAAACGGGTGTACCGATTTGGATAATTATTTTTTTATTTTTTTTTTTATCATCGAGAGTGTTCTGAGCTATATTTTTAACCCCCGACTAAAAAAGAAGGGCGTTAAAAGTGTGTTTTTTTATAACAAAGGAAGGCAAACGAGCAGACGGGTCACGTGATATTAAGTAACCACCGCCGCCCATAGACACCCGCAACCCCCGGAGGCACAGGAGCGTTGCTGGCCTTTAAGGGATTTATACACTCTTCTCTTGAGGGTTACGATGTCGTATTGGTCTGGAAATACCGCAGTGGGCAGTTATATTGTGTCGGGGATTCTTCAAATTTTTAATTTAGTTCCTCGTTTAGATCACTGGTTCATTTAAAATCAACAGAAGTCAACTGGTTTTATAGATTTTTTATGTTTAAAAACATATTTATAAGCTGTAGCGACACTGCTGAAATATTCTGATTGGCTTCTGTCGCGTCACGACACGCCACGACACGAAAATATGTTTTCGTCTTTACACGGTTTGTTGTAACTGCCGCTAGATGACTTATAAACCCATGTAAAATATATCTGACATATGTACATATATCTTTAACACATAGTGAGTGGCGGAGGTTTTTTATAGGCCGGCAACGCTTCTGTAACCCCGCGGGTGTTGCAGTTGTCTATAGGCGGCGGTGATCACTTAACATCTCGTGACCCGCCTGCTCATTTGCCTCCCTCTGACATAAAAAAAACATCGGAAATCAGTCCTTCTATGCGATTTACCATTTATCTTGTAAACTTTTCCATTTTTTTTTCAAAATTCCTACATAGGTATTATTATTATATTTTATGTAAGAGGGAAGCAAACGAGCAGGCGGGTCACAACTGCAACACCAGCGGGGTTACAGAAGTGTTACTGGCCTATAAAAAACCTCCACCCTCCCCATTTGGGGAGGGCGAATAAGAGGGATTGGGGAGGGAGGCTGATAGCCGCCATTCAGGCGTCGGTCTTCTGTGGGAGTGTGGTACTTCCCCGGACGAGACGGCCCATTCAAGGTGCAGGCTAACAAAGCAAGCAGCAGGCTCCACACCACTACAAATAGTGGCTCCATACCACTACAAATTAGTGGCTCCATACCACAACAAAACAACATACATTTTTTTATAATAATTTGGGACAATAAACATTTTGGTTCCGTCTAATGCATATTTTAGTATAAGTATTTAAAATTTCTATCATTTCCCTTAAAGACCGGCAACGCTTCTGTGTCCCCCCGATTGTTGCAGGTGTCTATGGGCGGCGGTGATCACTTAACATCTCATAACCCGCCTGCTAGTTTGCCTCCCGCTTTCATAAAAAAAAATGAAAGATGCAGTGCCGTTTATAAATTCTTGTATAGTTTTTTTTAAACTACATCACTATACAATTTATGCAGACACTCAAAGGTTATTTTCACATTTGCAGTAAGAATTTTGAAGTCATGCAATCATTCTGGGTCTTGGATGTTTATCTATATATGTATTTATTATAAAATATGGTATCGTTGAGTTAGTACCTACCCATAGTACAAGTTTCGAACTTAGTTTGGGGCTAACTCAATTTGTGTGATTTGTCCCTATATATTTATTTTTTATTTAAGAATTAGAATTTTGTACTTAAATATATCCAATTATACCTGTCTATATATATATTTCCACAATGTTTAATTAGTATTTTTTATAATGTTTTAGCATAATAAACACATCATTATTAAACTGCATCGATATAATTGTAACTGAGCTGTCTGTACATGGGAGATATTTAAGAAAAACATATATAGGGGCTCTTTATAGGACCTATAGAAGCCAAAACGATTGTTTTTAGAATTTTTGTCTGTCTCTCTGTCTGTCTGTAGCGCATCACACAAAAACTACCGAACAGATCTGGATGAAATTTGGCACAGCGATGGACCTACATTAAAAGATAGTTAAAAGATACTTTATGTCCCGGAAAAATGTACGGTTCCCGAGGGATATAATTTATTGTAACCGAGCAAAAGGCTGATAAGATATTATAGTTCCCATTGGTCGGACAAAGTCGCAGGCATTAACTAGTATGTAATATAATAAATATTATTTACCCGTCAACCAAAGCGAGTAATAAAATGGTGATTATATAAAATTTCCCAAAGATAGCAATTCATGTTTATCCCTCGCATTTTATAGGCCTTTTTTTATTATCACCATGTAAATTTTTAAACAATTTTCAATGAGATTTTTGTTCAAAAACGAATAATAAGTTAATAAAGTAATAGTAAACTTTAATATCCTGTAAAAAATCGATATTACATTGCGTCCGCGCACTTTGTAGGCTTCAAAAAAAGAGCACAGAAACAAAATGGCGTCCTTTCTCGGCAGTGCCTAGTGCTGCTGACGTCACAGGACGACGTGTCCTTCAGTTTTGTCTAGTTTTATACGCATTCTTTATTTAAAAATATATAATGTTCAGACAAAAAAGTGTTTTGTTCCAGTATGAATAAGATTTATCTCGGTACCACATTTTGAAGGTGTTGTGAAACGTTGATATTTCTTGCTTGGTTCATTTAAAATAAAATCAAAAATAAATTGTAAATTTAAAAGAAAATAAATTAGTAAAATTTTAAATCATGTCGTTGTAAACACAAAATAAATAAAAAAATAAAAAATTGTACTCACCAAATTAAATGAACAGAAAAACACAGAAGTCCAAATAAAAGTTCGAAAATGATTAAATAAATCACAACACGTCACAAGTCACTACAGTTTTTATCTTGAATTTGTTGGTTATTATGCCATCATCGGACAGTAAAGTCTGGAAAAAGATTTTTTCAACTGTCAACTATTGCCCGCCTGCCAAGGTTTAAAAAATATAACACACCTACCAATAAAATATTTAAAAATAAAATATTTAATAATTTCGAACGCCCAATTCCAAATTCAAACTAGAATCCTACTAGAGCTGGGCGATGCGCGTGCCGAGTTATTCAAAAAATCGCGACATACTGGCGCGCAATAAACTTGCAGGAAGGACGTCTTTTCCTAGTGATGTAGACATTAAATACTTTTAAAAAAATCGCCAACGAGCATTTTGAGCTAAAAAATCTAACCTAACCTAACCCTGGCGGGCGGGCGACTGACGGGCGCGTAGGGGCCGCATTGCCAAATATTTTTTTTTGCATCTCGGCCGAATTATGCACTTGTATGCGACTTACGTCGTCCCTTCATTGTAGTGGTGCGACATGTACCGATTGGGCATTTTTATGTCGTCTCCGTGTGTGCATCACACACACAGACAAGACAGACGAAATTTTAACTTGTGTGTGTCTTGTAGCCCTTCGGTACCAAGTTTATTTCAAAAATTCAACACGTTATGTAAACATGCAATTTTTGGGACTAAAATACTTAGGTGTTGCCCGGAGGGGTCGTCGGCCGCGATTTTCGGGAACACTGACTAATTTAGCTAAAAGGATTCGTTTTGACGTGTACGCGGTAACAGAAGCCGATGTTTGCTTTTCGAACTGCTGCCGGCCAGTACGCAGCGCAGGCGCATTTTAAAATTCGAATACACAGATTTATTTTTAAATTGTGTCAAACGCCATGTTTGTTTTTAACCTTTAGGTTTTTGCTTTGTCTACGACACAAAAATTAGTCGTTTCGTGAGTCAGTCTTATCATTGAGCGACCTTCTGCTAATCTATAGGGTTATTCAGGTCAAAATAGTGTTAAATACAACATATAAGAACGTAAAACTGAACGGTAAAAACTAGTAAATCAAACGAAATTTCGACTGAAACTCGCGGTTTTAAATTCTATGTAATATGTATGTAATTCTATGTTCTATGTAATACTGCATGTTTTTGAACTTAATAAGTATTCATTGCACTGTCGGCTATTGTCCAGTCTGACAAATGAAAGTCAATAGTAATTTTGATGTAATCGAACTGTTGCTGCGTGATGTTTTATTTTGACGACGTAACATTACAAAATTATCTTCAATTTAGTTATGATTGAAGCATAAAATATTGATAATTATCTATAAGTAAGTTAAAGAAAAGAAAGCTGCCGATTCCTTAAATTACTGAGTTAAGATTTTAATAATTAATTTTAAAAAAATTGGAAAAAAGTTCACGATCTTACCAATGAAATAATAATTCTCACAAATAAAGTCTATTATAAAAATTAAAGATGTCTGAAATATTAATAATTCTAATATATATAGTCATTAGAAAAAAAACAAGATATATCTTGCAGTACTTATTCAGTTCACATGAAAATACACTAGTCGTATGAATCTTCGGTTCACCAATACTAAGTCCACCAGTCTGCTAAGAGCCTTCTTCGATTTTCGCGACTCTTAGCTTTGTATACCTCGTAAGAAATAAAAAGACGTGCCGGGAGATTCGCTCAACTGCAAGTTATTCTATGTGTACCTATATACTATTCTAGCTTTTCCTATAATTACCGGTCCCGTGAGAATTTTACATAATCCCGCCTTAGCAAGCTCCTACGTCATAAAAGGAACCCCATGCACGAAAAAAGGAACAAATTTAAGCCTCCTAAGACTGGTAGTTTCTGAAATATTTTTTTATGTCAGAGGGAGGCAAACTAGCAGGCAGATCACGCGATGTTAAGTGATCACTGCGGGTGTTGCTAGCGCCTATGGGCAGCGGTGATCACTTAACATCACGCGATCCGCCTGCTTGTTTGCCTCCCTCTTACATAAAAAAAAACATCTGGCTATTGGACAAAGATTTTTCCCAATTTCCTCCAAATAATAAGAATCCTTGGAATATCTAACATAAATACGATTTGGATAATTCTATCTGTATATTGTGTACATACAAAAGAAAAGATCTATGTTGCTGTTTATTGCGAACTAACTTTTTCCCGCTGCTTCCCTCGTGCTGAATTTGAAAAAATAGTAAAATACGTATTTCATTACTTTATCTCCATTATATTTTTACAAAATTTTAAGCATAGCCATCGCTAGAATAAAATCATACAAATTTTCATTTCCTAATTTACCCCCTGTGGGGATGAATTTCCATGACTTGCAAAATTCAGGCTACTAGGTTCAGCGGTTTGGCCTGTGCGTTTATCTCTGAGTATGTCAGACACCTTTCTTTTGATATACATATGTAGATAAACTTAAAAACTACTGGACCGAAAGTAAATTGCTTTGTTTGTTACCATACAAATACTCAACCAATTGTTATAAAATATGAAGGTAGTTTAAAGCTTTGGGAAAGTCATCAAATATTTATCTAACAACTGCACGACGGAAACTAATTTCTCGCGAGCAGAGACTCATACTCAAACTTCATATGATATTTATAGTTTCTTACTTATTAAACAACTAGCTAATGCCCGCGTCTTCGTCCGCGTAGATTTTATGAAAAAATATATCCCTCGGGAACCATACATTTTTTCGGGATAAAAAGTAGCCTATATTTATTGTAGGTCGTCCATCTTTGTGCCAAATTTCATCCAAATCCGTTCGGTGGTTTTTGTGTGATGCGTGTACAAACATACAGACAGAAAAAAATTCTAAAAATAACAGTTTTAGCTTCTATAGTCCCTATAAAGAGCCCATATATATTTCATTCTTAAATATCTCCCATGTACAGACATAGCTCAGTCACAATTTTATTATATGTATAGTTATCTGAATAACGGTATACCAAACAATAAATTAAATCTAAATTAACTAACAAGTATCTTTACATATTACCAAACAGCGTATTTGTTTTACACAGTGTCAATATAAGGTTCTAAAACTGAAATTATTCTGCTTGGCCGAACGCAGCTTACAAAAAAATTTCGGCGATAAAAAATTGTCTATTGCCAAAACACTGGAGCGTGGTAAAGGGCCGCAAAGGTCACAGGGACACAGGTGCCTTAAAAATAGTAGTCTTTTGAAACTATTCACTGGCTCCCATCTATAGTGGGTCAGGTACAGGCCGTATTTTTAAAAAGGATAAAAATATTGCCATTTTTTACGGTTTGGTAGCTTTTAGGCGCGTTCAGGAGAAGTTATTATTGAAATTTCATAATAGGGGCCAATACTGCTTGAGATTACGGCATTTTTATCAGCAGTGGTCGTTCTGAATTGCTGGTGGTCTGTAGCTTGATTAAGATATAAATATTCATTAAATATTGACGTGAAAAAAGTAAAATTTCTGAATAAATATGCTTTTGAAGTTGTAATCTATACATATAATAAAATTTTAACTGAGCTATGTCTGTACAGGAGAGATATTTAAGAAAACCATATATGGGGGCTCTTTAAAGGACTTACAGAAACCAAAACGATTGTTTTTAAATTTTTTGTCTGTCTGTCTGTCTGTATGTATGTTTGTACGCACATCACACAAAAACTACCGAACAGATCTGGATGAAATTTGTTACAGCGATGAACTAGATCTAAATTGAAAGATAGGCTACTTTTTACCCCGAAAAAATGTACGGTTCCCGAAGGATACAATTTCTGTAACCAAGCACACTCACCAGACGGAGCATTCAAACGTCGGTCTTCTGTGGGAATGTAGTACTGCCCCGGACGAGCCGGCCCATTCATGCTGCAGGTTAAAAAGCATGCAGCAGGCTCATACCAATAATTTCTATGTGATATTTGGTAGAAGCAGAAATGGGTAGATTCCTGCTTATACCAAAATATGTTTTATCTCGTCCTCGCCGACTCAAAAAGCCTTTTTCGTCACTTTCCTATTTTCTCCTCGTGTTACTCAAGATTTTCAAAAGACTAAAAGGCCGGCAACGCTTCTGTGACCTGTGGTGTTGCAGGTGTCTATGGGCGGCGATGATCACATGACATCAAGTGACCCGCCGCCTGCTCGTTTGCCTTCCTCTTTCATAAAAAAAAATCAGATTACCAGACCATTATACAACCATTTCGTTAGATCCACACCCTGTATCCCGCCGTCCCACACAAATCGCGCACACATGCGCACGCGCAGGCACAGCGTAGTGATAGCACAGGTTGTCGGCCGCGCGCCCTTGTTTAGACAAAGGACGAGCGCTATACGTATAATTTTTATAATGTGGCCATGCACTTGTCATTAATGTTGCTTTTTGATGTTTATTTGACTAGTTATGCCCCGGGGGTTTGTTATCTTGGGAATTTAAGACTTATATGGTCTACTGTCATACTAGAGATCAGGATCTCTGGTCCCCGGCCAATTCAAGATGGAAAATCAACCAATTCAAGATGGAAAATCAGTATAATTTTAATATTATTTAGTGTTGCCGTCGTACCAAAATATACTTACATATTGGTTTTAACCCCCGACGCAAAAAGAGGGGTGTTATAGTTTGACGTCTGTATGTATGTGTTATTCTGTCTGTAGCATCATATCTCCCAAACGGGTGAACCAATTTGGATAATCATATTTCGTTAAACAAGTGAATTAATCGAGAGTGTTCTTGGATATGAAAAATAACGCGAAAGGGTTTTTTTTATATTCAGAGGGAGGCAAACGAGCAGGCGGGTCACGAGATGTTAAGTGATCACCGCCGCCCATAGACAACTGCAACACCCGCGGGGCTACAGAAGCGTTGCCGGCCTATAAAAAACCCCTCCCCTAATGGGGAAGGGATTGTATACAACAATATGAGTTTTTTGTGAAGTTGGACCTCCGGCTCTCTCACTCACCGGACGGAGCATGGCGGCTGATAGCCGCCATTCAGGCGTCGGTCTTCTGTGGGAGTGCCTATGAGTGCCTGCAGCATGAGTGGCCCATTCATACTGCAGGCTAACAAAGCATGCAGCAGGCTCATACCTGGGGTAAGTTTGACGTGTCTTTTGTTATATTGTATCGGTTTATTTATTTTTTTAATTTAATTACTTGTATAATATTTAGTTTAAAAATACAAAGACATAAAGAAAAATTGGACTTAGCTAAAACATTAAAAAAATGTTAAATCTAAATAATGGTGACTTCACAATACCTGCAACAAAGCCAAAAGCTCTAGCGAAAATTATGTCCTTTTCTAAATGAAGATTTATAACCCTTGCCCTATAGGCTTTCTTACCCTTTCAGTTGCCATTCATTAGTGCCTAAGTGGACACTTTTTTTGATGCTTTTATTCATATCTTAATACCAATAAAACAAAATTAATTATGTAAAACGCTTTTCAAAATGTTAAAACCTTTTCAACTCACAATTTTCAATACAATATTTTCTTATTAGAAAAATATCTTTACGACGCATGTTAGTCATCGGCGTACTATTTTACTAGATAAACAATCACGCTAAAACAGTGTCCTCCGGAAAAACACTGCTCATCTATACATAAAATAAAATTGTAACTAAGCTTTGTCTGTACATGGGAGATATTTCAGAAAAAAAATAAAAAGGGGCCCTTTATAGGACCTATAGAAGCCAAAAGTATTATTTTTAGAATTTTTGTCTGTCTGTACACGCATCACACAAAAACTACCGAATGGATCTGCATGAAATTTGGCACAGCGATGGACCTGGAATAAAAAATAGGCTACTGTTTATCCCGGAAAAATGTACGGTTCCCGAGGGATATAATTTATTAAAACCGAGCAAGGGGCAGACAGGACATTATAGTATCCATTGGTCGGACGAAGTCGCGGGCATTAGCTAGTCCCTTATAAATGATATTAAATGAGCAGACTTCAACTAGTCTCGTTAGTTTGACACGGTTTCAACTTGCACACATTGAAAACTTATTTTCTAATAAACCATTATTAAGCATGAATGGGCCGGCTCGTCCGGGACAGTACCATACTCCCACAGAAGACCGACGCCTGAATGGCGGCTATCAGCCGCCAAGCTCCGTCCGGTGAGTGGAAAAGCTTTTTTAAAGGCCGGTAACGCTTCTGTAACCTCACGAGTGTTGCAGTTGTCTATGGGCAGCGGTGATCACTTAACATCACGCGATCCGCCTGCTTGTTGTCCTCCCTCTTACATAAAAAAAACGATACTACGTCTGCGCACATTTTTATACCAGAAAGTGCGTTCATTGCAACCAGAATAATTGCATCTGCAATAGTGTGCAGTGTACTCATAAAATCTAAAAAAAAACGTTGCTAGCAGTTTCTTGACCCACGTTTCGGGAGTGAGTGAACCCACCCACACGATTACGATGTGTATGTGTGTTTGTCTGTACGAACATACGAACTAATCGAGATTATTGAAAAATGTTGGGTGTTGCCTTTGCGCGTACGCATCTCATCGTGGAATGTGTTTTGAGAAGAAAATATCGCGTACGTAATTTTTAATTCTCCGTTATTTAAATTTATTTGACGACCTCCGTAGTCTAATGTTTAACGCGCTTGACCGCTACTCAGGAGGTCCCGAATTCGATCCCCGGTCAGGTCGTATAAGAAAATTATCTGTTTGTATATGGCCTGAGTCTCGGATGTTTATCTAAAAGTGTTTGTTATAAAATATCTTTAACCATCTCATAACACAAGTCTCGAACTAACTTCAGGGCTAACTCAATGCCAGTAGTTATTTTCACGACTGTTTTGAAGAAACTCCGTGTCTCTAGAGTAATCCTAAACTTTTTTTATGGCAGAGGGAGGCAAACGAGCGGGCGGATCATGTGATGTTAAGTAATCACCGCCGCCCATAGACACCCGCAACACCCGGGGGGTCACATGAGCATTACCGGTCTCTAAGAGATTTGTACGCTCTTTTCTTGAAGGTTCCGATGTCGTATCGGTCCGGAAATACCGCTGCAGGCAGTTCGTTCCATAGTGTAGTCGTACGTGGTATAAAGTTTATTTTAAAACGTACGGTGGTCGACGGCCATTAGTCCAGACGGAATTAATAAAACTTAACTAACTAGCTTCCTTACTTTTATCAGAAATTATGTTCTTGATTTCTTACTCTATCTG
>JADGIL010012710.1:1409-22189 GCA_020352625.1 Cactoblastis cactorum | reverse complement strand
GGCACCGACTTCAAGCAGTGATAAAATATAGAGTTTATATATCACAATTACTTACGCACTGTTTGAAAATAACGCTAATTATTATTATTTTATTCTTTTTAGTTCTTGTGTACAATACGCCCATTTAAAGTTGGTTTTTTTAAACGTAGTTTTATTTATTATTAATAAAATTTCTGCCCACCCAGATAGTGACTATTTCTAGAAAATTGCTCATTGCTATTAATTTATGACAAAATTACCAATATTTCATTTTTTTATTGCATTCAAAGATAACTAACTCGTCCAGTGCAAAGTTAGTTACAATTGCTCAAGTTTGGTTCTAATTTACCAATCAATGCAAATGTAATAATTAGTAAACACAATTTTATTTTGATTGCCAAGCTTTATTTCTTTTTTACTTAATACTTTCATCAATTCACTTCAATCTAAAAATCAATATACTTATTCAATTTTCAACTGAACTTAAAATACCATCGTGTTTACCACACATAGTTCTTCTATCTATTATGTTACAACAAAAACAACAGACCTGTTGGTTTGTTGTTTCATCTCAGCTCCGTCCGACAATCCCCGACATCGGAACCAAAGCCAACATTTGTCCAGCGAATCCAAACATTTGTTTTGGTACAAAACACGCCGAAGTCTTCATTTCCTACCGTTCTATCAGAAATCTGATATTCAACTGGGATATTGATTTTTGTAGTCGGATTACTCCATCTCATGATGACACTTACTCAACAAATTTAAAAATTAATTAGGGACATGCCATCGTTATACTCGTAAAATAAATCTATTTATACTTCGATTGTATAAATGTTATATATTTTGTTTCAGAAAAAAGGCTATGCCATCGTTATGCCATCGTCGATATGAACGGAAGTTCTTTTTAACTTTTTTTTTTGTAATTTTTTGTTGTCTATGAAATAAAAATATGTATTGATTATGAAGTAAAAACTGGTGCAACCAGCGAGTAAAAGTATGTAATTAGAATATGTCTGAACTACTTAGTGTGCAAATAAGCATTTCTACAAATATCTTGCCGGACGCAGCGAGCCCTAATAATAGCGTTGCCCAGTAGTCATTTCCTAGAGGGCTGCCTATAGATAGACTTATAACAACTAGACCATGTTTCTCTTTGTTTGTATAGTAACCAAGTCGGGCGCTACCGGGTCTCTTCCCCGAAGTTGATAACGGATTTTTTACAGCAATCCCTGGGAAGAAAAGCAATCGAGCGGGCTTTTATTTTTTCTTTTGTTGTTATTCAATCGATAAATAGCAATATACTAAGTAATGTAAATATAATATCTACTTGGTCAACGAGTATTAAAAAACCATAGTACTTGAACATAACATACATTACAGTATATTTAAATTTTTATTCAGTATTTTTTTGTTACCGAGAGCAACAAAATTATCGATACTATATACTATATAGTCTAACCAATTACTGCTACTTATTTATTTACACGCTCAAAATATCTCGTAGTCTATTTTAGATAACTCTATAATCGTCAATTATTGGCTATCCTGCAAATCGAGTGAAAAAACCACATACCACAGATTGCCTGTATTCGAGTATGACAAAGCTCGCGTGCCAAGCGAGATCTGTAATAATAACACACCATTTGTGGTTGCATTGACTGGTTATATTGTAAAGATGCGAAGACTAGACATCGGAATTCCTTTATGAACACCGGTTGCCCCTTATATGGTATAATTTTTATTGGTAATTTATTTTTAAACAGAGTCAATTTTTGTATAGATACTTTTATGGTTAAAGATTATTTATTTCTCCAATACAATCCACTTACTGAGAAATTATAAATACATATGTACATTTATAATAAATATCTAATAACCTCTCACCCTAATGGCATGCCTTCTTCGTTCCGTCGTGGATAAAAAATTAAGTTTACTTGTGAGTATATAAGATTTTTTAATGTAAAACGTTTGTGTAATTTTTTTTGTACTTATGTACCTGCAACCCGTTGTAAAAATAAACAAAATTCAAAAGTTGCTGCCAGATTTTATTAACATTATTACCAGATGAATTTTAGTGAGTTTTAATTGTAAGATTAAAACCTTGAAATTGAACTATATAGGTACTTATAGTAATGTTAATAACTTGACAACTAACTTTAAATTGACAGTGAATGTATTGTTTTAAAAACAATTCTTAGTTATTAAGGTTTTTAATCTAAAATATCTTTATTATACGTAATATACAAGATTCTTTCCGCGGCTTCGCTCGTGTCTATTTTAGAGAGGAGGAGGAATAGAAAGAGACAAAAAGTAGCCTATGTCAGTCTCCAGCCCTTCAACTATCTCCACATAATATCACACTAATCCATTACTCTGTTTTGACGTGAAAAACGGACAAACAAACACACTTACACATACACACTTTGACTGAAACGGAAAAGTTATTTTGTCATTGTCAATCCAACTTGTAAAAATCTTTTTTTGAAAATAATTAATGCATTTAATTAGAAGGTTATGTAGAAAATTCTAACGGCAGCGAAGTCACAGGGTATTGCTAATATAATATAATATAAATCTTGGAAACAGCATACTAAAATCGAGTAGATGATTAAAGATACTTAACATCTATTTGAAGCTATAACACTTTAGGTTTTAGTACTTTGATGGACTTTATTTCTAAGGTTTATGACAGCAGTTAATGCTATTTTATAAACTTTATATCTTATGGTCGAGAAACACTTCCTAAATAGGCGCTTTACATTGTTGATAGCCCAGATATGGCTTTATATTTTTTTATGGAAGAGGTAGAGAATCGAGCAAGCAAGTCACGTGATCACCTCCGCCTATAGATATCTGCAACACCCGGGGAGTCACAAAAGCGTTGCCGGCCTTCGCGGGTTGTACGAACTTTTCTTGAAGGTTCCGATGTCATATTGGTCCGGAAATACCGCTGCAAGTTCATTCCACAGTATGATCGTACGTGGTAGACATTTTCTCTATCCAATATCCATTTAGTATTTCGTTTCCAAAATCTTCTTAGTTAATAAATAGTATTAAATACATAGGGACGAATCACACAAATTAAATTAGCCCCAAAATAAGTTCGCGACTTTTATTATGAGATACTAACCTAACGATGCTTTATTTTATGATAAATACATATTTAGATAAACATCCAAGACCCAGGTCAATCAAAAAAAGATAATTTTATATCTTGACCTGACCGGGGATTGAATCCGGAACCTCCTTATTTACTGACTGCATTAAGTCGTTAAGTTGGTTTGAGTTTTGCTATTTTCATGAATACAAAGAAATTAAATATAAGAACATTCGATATGAAGAAATTATAGCTAAATATTTTTTGCAGCGATTCAACATAATAAATAGCTTAAGACACGACTCACACAAATTGATTTGATTTTGTTTTTTTTAATTGATTGAAAATTCAAGACCCTAAACCTAACCTAGCGTTCTAATCTATAAAAATATGACTATAAAAATCCCAAATACCTATGATAAAGTTGGGATATAAAAACAGAAAATGATGACTAGTCATACTTTATAGCTTGCTAAAGATCTAATGCTAAGTACTGTTACACAGGCGTTAGTTACGTATGTACATATACTCAGTAGGTAATTACTGTCATATACTAGCATCGATCGACTTTGACCCGTCATAGAATAAATTCATGTTGATCTATACCGAGTAATCTATTGTAGGTATAAATTACATTTTAGTACTAAACTTTTTTTTAAATAGCAGAAAATTCAATATATACTTAGTTCTGAATATCTTTGATTAACTTAAAAGTGATATGTTAAATACTATAGGGTTTACAATGTAATGGCTTACTTGTCATAGAGAGAGTTGATGGAAGAGACAATGAGATGAAATATCATCATTATTACAAGTCTATATTAGACAACTGATAGAACTGAAGCCAAACCGAGTTAAATCATTTTTATTTACCGCTCAAGAAGCTAGTAAAAGACCAAATATGTTTATGCACAATTCATCTTATTACAATAATGCTTGTTTTTTTTTCATCTAAATTTTCAATTTTCATGTCCGTTCCAAATTTGATTTTTGCTAGTTATTTTTTAATTTGAAATATCCAGCCAGTCAATCACTTCTACTTTTTTATCCAGCCAGCACTAATTTTGCTCAATTTCTCGACTTATCTGAACTATGATGTGTACCGCAAGTGCATCTAATACGTCATGTAAGTGCATTCTTGTCAATATGCACGCGTCGCAATCAATCACCGCGCCACGCCTTAGTATTGTGGGGTGCATAATATTGCGTCTCATAATGGCATAAAGTAACAGTAACTAGAAGACATCTTCATCGTGTCTATAAGTTAATAAATAATAGGATTATTTATTAACTTATAGATGCGATGAAGGTTTAAAAGAATGACTAAAATTACTTCATTTTCAATTATACTGTTAATAATAATGTACAGATTTTTTTAAAGGACTCAAATATCAGCTTCAAAACGGAACAGTCAAATTATACGCTCAAAATATTAATAATTTACCGAATAATTTACAAAATCATCGTAATGATTTTAAAAAGTTAAAAAATATAAGTGGCCCATGAGGGGATCGAACCCGCGACCTTCGCGTTATTAGCACGACGCTCTAACCAACTGAGCTAATGGGCCTACATTGTATGTTCTACAATCTTTATCCTCAATCGCCTTCATGAGAAAGTAATAAATATAAGACTTACCCACCTTATTACTTCATTGCTACTTGTATTGGTTGTGACCTAGAAAGAAAAAATATTTTAATGGGATACAGGTGCAGTTTTACGTCTTAATCCCAAACGGGATAGATAGAGTCAAGAGTCGTGAGCCTAGAAGGGAACGCTTAACAAAATAATATTATAGGTTTATAGATAGTCATAGGTTGCTAGCTATGAGTCTATGAGAAGAATTTTTTGTGTTAAGTTTTCCCCCTGATTTATAATTTAATTTTAAAATCTGCACAGGAAGAGAAACAAAAATTATTTTCAATTTCGCTCGAAAATAATTTAATTCTCCCAGATCATCTTGCAAGTAAATATATATATAGTTATACTAAGGCTATTAACTAAAGTTTATCAATATTGTACCTATGAATATGTATAATTCTAATATCATATAAATACAAGTAATTCCCTCATCTGCTATAGCTGATACTAGAATACATATATATACATACAATGACAAAATATCGTATAGATTTTAAATTATAACCTAAATTACTTTTGAAAATTAAGATTGGTTTGTGACTGAAAAATATTTACTTGTAACTACTTTTCAAATGTACCTTTTTGTTATAATTCCAAAAAGTATAATAAATACTATAGAGTATAATAAAGACTATAAAGTATTATAACAAGATTTACGCGTCCAGCTTCCAGCATTGACATAAATTACTATAATTTTTAATTTAATCTTAATTCAATATGTTTTGTGTCTATCAATTTGCTAATCATTCATTCATAAAACATACTGTAATTTGTAAGACCGTATAACAAAATCAATTAATCAATGTAGGCGTGCTGCCCCGCCTACTCCAATACAGCTAGCTGCTCTATATGTCTGTCTATTACTGGAGTTGTAAAGAATGACTTTATTTAAATTAATACTAGTCTCATAAGATGCGCCCGCGCTGCACGCCGCAAGAACAAAAAACAATAGAGTAGATGTTCACTTCTATTCCTTTGCATGTTTTATTTCAAAAATACTACGTTACAGTTGAGATCAATAAAATATAATTGTAGTCTAGTGCATACATTGTATTACATAATATATACAATTGTAATCATATTCAACTACTAGACAGTTTTGGTTTTTAAAATACTTGAAATGGTCTATCTAATAAAGTTAACGATATCGTGCATAGGTTAGTATTCTTTTAATTTAACCTCTGTGTTAATTTGTCTGTTAAAAATAGGATACATAGTTAATAAAAAAACGGCTCTATATCTTTTTTATTTTCTAGCGGTTCCAGATTTACTGCGTCGATGTTATATAACCATAAGAAATAAAATGTAAGGGTCATAGATAGGGGGGAAACTTAGTGTTTTATTATTTTAGGGATGCAATTAAATTGTAATTATTATCTTCCTTTAGATTCAAGAGCTTCTTTAGCAATTTCATGATATCTTTGTAACGGTAAGTTACGGCCAAGATATTGTAGCTAGCAAGCAGCTAGCGAATTACTTTGAAAATAAATAGAGATACATATTTTAAAATAAAGCTTTTTACCTTCTGTCCCTATGTATGCTTAGATTTTTTAAATGACTTATTAGGATTTTGGTGCGATTTTTAAAATAGATAGTGATTCGCAAGTAAGGTTTTTAAACCCATGCGAGGTCGGGGCGGGTCACTAGTTTTTATAAGTCTACAATTTTAAATAAACATGATGATAGAATTTAGAGAACTTTGTAAATTTTTACATGTTTATTTATTTTGATCACAGCACACAATTGAACATTTAGAAGCAGTTTCTTTGTGTGTTTCATTTTAATTAATACTTCACAGAAGTTTATAAATATCAAGTCATTGAAAGATAATCTGCCTTTGTTAAAAATAATACTTTATTTATCCTGATGAATTAAAGGAATATTATTATATTAATAAGAAAGATTAGATATGTACTTATATTCCTTAAAACGTTAAAAGGCATGAAGTTACCTGATATAAACATTTTTCTAGAGTTCAGAAAACTCTTATTTAACGATATTTAGTTATAAGAAGGTTGTCTTATTACTTATCTTCTCATTACTACTTAACCTACGTCTTACAAGTATGATTAACCACATTATTACCCTTCCAACGACGGTCAACTGCGGTTTTTCAAATTTCCTTAAGTATGGGAACATTTTAATGTATTTCTAGAAAGCCTTTGCCTTACACACTTTGTATACTTATGTTAAAAATTATTTGACAAAAAATAAGTTACTCAACTCAAGCAAGTAATACAGGGAGCTCAGTTAAAGTGATACAATCAAATGTGAATCGAAGACAGTGAAAAAATGGGGCTATGGCATCTACGTTATGAAAATCCTAATATTATATTCGCTATCGTTGTCGTTAAAATTGTTGTATCAATTTTTTATGAACATTAAGGAAATAAATTCGTTTGTTATTGAGTTCAACCAAAAGCTACAAATTTAAATTATAGAAAAACATGTTTTAAATTATTCATACAGCAGAATAATTTGTCGTCTCCATTTTTAATATTTAAGATTAATAAGTAGAGACGAAAAATTAGGTTCAGTTTCACCGATTACAATTAAAGCTTTAGATAGTTGTTACTACGTGACAAATAACTCACATGGTATCTTTTGTCAGTATTAAGAAAAAAAGACAGCATGTGAGATATTCGGCAGATAACTACTTAAAGCTTAATTTTTATCTGGTGAAACTGACCTTTAACTGTTGTTATACCTTATTATACCAAAGTAATACTAAAGTTAAAATGTTAAACCAAATATTAAAAACCGAAGTTTCAAAAAATTTATTATTGAAAAGTATCACGTGTTTCCGACAAAACCAGGAAGAAAGCTCACTAAGCCAAGTGAACTACTCAGTAGTTATATCTTACGCTCCAGTGCCGCCCATCCTACCATATCGCACATCATAAACACTCAAATATAACACTTATTACAATCATCATAAGGAGGTACCTTCCATCCTATTATAGCGCACATGTTATGTCTGCACGCAAATATAACCCTTATTTTCATCCTCGTAAAGAAGTGAAAAATGAAATTAAACCGTTCATTTATCTTAACAATAATTGCGCTTTAAGTGAATGAACTGTGCAAAGCGCATAAATTATTCGTATAGTGGCCTCGAGAAGGTGCGATTAATACTATACGTGTTCGATCTTAGTGATTTTTTAAATAAAAATTTGCTGCAAAAAAAAAAATATTTTATAAAATACAAAAAACGCATTAATGGTTTATTTGTATTTCTTGTAGAAACTGTATCTTGTATCTTTTAGATAACTAAATAAAGTGCGTAAAAGGGTTTGAAATCTTTTAAGGCTTAAACGGCTTTTGGGCAAGTTCAAATCAGCTTTAAGTTACTCTAATGCCCGAGTATACGTCCGCGCGTAACTTAGTACTGTCAATATATTGATCGTGAGCGGCGGCGTATCGAAATGAAACTTATGACAGATCTTCAGTTAGACTGAAACAATACCAAAAGTCAAATCAGATTCCATTCAATCGTTTTTGTGTGATGCTAACAAAAGATAGAAAGAAAGACTCTAATAACAAAAGATTTGGTATGTATTGACCATATTAAGAATTTTAATACCATTTTTTAATAACTCCTATATATGTACAGACAAATAATCTAGTTACAATTTTATCTATGTATATTGAAGACTGGTTTCCAGTGACAACATTAATTTTGTACAAATACTTTTGTAACACAAGATTCATAACAATATATTTGCCAATACATATATAAATAGGTTTGTTTTGGTAGCTCAAACACTTCAGACCACCTACAAATTAAATTGTCTAAAAAGCAAATATGAAACTTAAACAAATATTGAAAAGTGGACGGTATTTTAATAAGTCGATGTATGCAGTAGTTCTAAGACTATTTTGTTCAACATAAAAGTGCAATTACCTTAATATACAATGTTTGATGAGGCGACCATTAACATGGCGTACTGATTGTGAGTCAATAAACACGGTTGTTCGAAAACACAGTCTTATTTCAAGTAGACCTCGAAGTTTAAAAAATGTTGAAGAATACGACCATTTCAGTACTTCCATTTAGTTTTTCTCGTCTAGCCAAACGTAAACCAAAGATCATCTTAATTTGATTAGAATACATTAAGCTGTAAAAATAAAATAAAAGTGGGATCAGCGGACGGGGTAAACCTAACAATAAATCCTACATGAAAAAATAATGCATGTTTGGCATCTATAGACTATGATACTTGCTACAGATACAAAATCACTACTTTATCCCTTATAGCCAGAGCAAACAATCGTGATACTTAAAGGCCATGCTTTGCTACATGGCAGGTCACTCTAATAAGATATTATTATTTGCATTGAAAATAATCCCTGCCACAAACTCTTTCCATGATTGACGTTTGCAATCTGCACAGGAAGAGTTGTAGTTGGCATGTTCAACGATTTTCTTTCAGTCCAGCATAAAAGTAAATACTTGAGTAGTCTATTCGATATAAGTCTGTGTTCGGAAACTTCGTCATGTGATCTTCCCACATTCTTTTGTTTCAACGACACCACTTTTTTGTCAGACTATTTTAATTAGATATACGTTGAATGAGCGCGGGGTGAAAACCATGTCTTGTGTTGTGGTAAAAGTACATAGTTTTACCCCATCGTCTGAACTTAAACAGATATAGATAAGTTATGAAAATACTATATAATTACTCACGTTAATTTTTAGTCGGTGACGCCAACGAAAAATTTACGATCAATTAAAAATTTCAAATGAAAATATTATATGCTAAGTTAAAAATACTTTTTTAATTAACATTTTAATTTAGATTTTTTTTATGGAAAAATCAAATTAAAATGTCAAAAAATCAAGATAAACAAAACAATAGAGCTATAATTGGGAACAATATTTTGTGCTCGAAAAATGATACTCCAATAAAAACGTAATAAATAGGTACTATTAATCTGGAATTCTCCAAGCACATGCAGACGTAACATCTATAAGTCGATACATCAATCTGTGTATGCCTAAATATTATTGTACTAGCTTTTGTGCGGCTTCGCTTGCGTCTTTGGGGGATTAAAAAAATTCATAAACTATGTCACTCCTACTTACATTATTTTTATAATTATATTGTCACTCAATCACAATCATAACTTGTTTTTATTCTATTCAATCTTGACTTAAATACGTAAATAATCAAGCCTTTCTAGCTAAATAGGCACCACACTGCTCGAGTTTTCTCGGCATTTCTTCTCAGCAGTGGTCGTCCAAAATGTTAGTAGTCCATAGCTTAATTAAGATATAAGATATTTACTTTATACTGACGTGAAAAAGTGCCTGTAAAAAAGGTTTAATTTCTGACTAAATATTTTGATTTTGACTATCTGAAACCCCAAAAGATGTAATATATTTTCAAAAAAGTGAGATTGCTTGTACTCTCTTAGTTATAATACTATTATTTAACTTTCCTTGACACCGGCGGTATCTCATTAAACCAAATATTTCCACAAGTTACGAAACTGATGTACCACATTTGGAGTCATGTAAATGTATGAATCGGTATTTAATTAATTATACTTGCTTTGATTACGTGGCAGCCTACTTAGAAGGTAGTAGTTTTATACCATTTATAATCCACAATGCAAAAAACCGACCAAGTGCGAGTTGAAGGGTTCCGTACCATTATTATCTATAAAAAAAGGCAATGAAGTGAATAATTTTAAGTTTCTACCTGTTCAAGAAAATTATTGCAAAATACGTGTGAAAATTTCAACTATATAATTTTCACGGTTCAGGAGATACAACCTGGTGACAGACAGACAGTGAAGCCTTTAATAATAAAGTTCCCGTTTTACCCTTCGGGTACGGAACCCTAAAAAGGGGTTTAATTAATGTTTCTGCTAAATCGATTTAGCCGTTTAAAAGTTATACGAGTTGCTTGGAATTCGGATGGTTATTTTAGATTTATCTAGTGAACTTTACACTAGTGAGAGAATTTTATTTTTTATACATAATTTAAAATTTGAGTCTCTTTTTTGGTTAGAACAATATTCATTTAAATATAGTTATGCTTTTTTTTTAAATTATAAAAACAAAAGTAAAAAAGGAAGTCGTCCTGAAATTCTTAAATAAATTATCATTGAGCAGTTGATTTTGATATGGGCTTTTTTCAGCCCATAGCCATACAATCTAATGTGATAATTAATGAAATAATATAGGCAATGAAGATCACCTGGTATTTATTCTAAGCTAAGTCTAAGAACACAGTAAAATCATAACTGCGATCGACGAAGGGCATCGTATCGTGGCTAATATTATGTAATAAGTTTGCTCAGGGCTGGTGCGCACCCGGGCGTGCGCGGTCAAGTGCCGGCTTCAGTCACGCTACGAATAATTGAAAATACAAGTGAACTGTACCTTATGTACATTAATTCTGTGACTTATGAAAAGGCCTACCGTCCTTAGGATCGGACCTTAGGGGGTAAAAACGGAACCCTTTTTTATGTACCCTATTACTAAAACTCTGGTTGTTTGGAACTCGACCAAATTATTTATATTACTAAATACTAATGTGAAAAAATAACCTTTCAAGGCCTATTTTCATTATAAAGATTTAGATTGCCCATTTCCCGTCTGTCTGTCTGTCCATAGGTATCTAATGAACCGTGATGGCTACACAGTTGATTTTTTTTATAAAATTACGTTCTTGTCATGTATATTACTTTTGCCGCTACAAATGTCAGTTAAATAAATTTATTACCCCTTTCCCTGTTCAGGTCTATAATTAAGCTGCATCTATGAAAATCTAAGTTCTATGTCAACGCAATCAAAATAAACAGCAATAATAGCTAGCCCCATATTTTCAAACTCACAACTACAAAGTGTATATATTTGCATGGCAAGGCAACACATGTCGTCATTACTTATTTAAAAGTCAAATAGTGTCCTTAGATAAACAGATCAGCAATAAAATAAATGTTAAACTAAATAAGCATAAAATCATAGCCAAATAGCATGCTTGTTTGAACTTAGCTTCGATAAAAATGTTAAGCTACTTAAGTATAAAATCAATCTAAATTATTCGTAATTCCATAAAATATGTTTTATAAGTTTACAATATCTATTCAAACTCTGTTAATATTTTTTTTATTTCATTATTAATAAGTTAATAATGTTTTTATTTCAATATAAAATCGCGTGATTGTCTATGTTACCATGATGTAACGTAAAAAAAAATACGGAAAGATTCAAAACTGATCGTCATGATTAATTCATTACTTGCTGATGTTTCAAGCCCACATTTATAGTCTCCATCGAGTTTAGAATTGCACACAGATTTTCTAAACAACATTAGATAGTCGCACGAATTGTTTGAAATGTAAGTATTACGTGTAATTTAAAAGCGATTACATACACTGATCTCCAATATAAACGAATTGGTATGTATTCCAAAGACATCTTACGATTTCCCTTCTGCATTATGAAAACTGTGTACGGACAGCTATATATCCAATAGTTCGGTACGTTATCTAAATTGGCAATAGGTTGAAGATGTTTACGTATATGTCATCATTAGACGCGCTCTGGGTACACATTCTTCTTTGGAAAATACAGAATAAAAAGTATTCTATGGTAATTTCCATATAATGCAACCTGGAATGTTGATCTTATGACACTGAATCCAGATAATAGCATTTATCGTACAGTATATATAAAACAAAGTCGCTTTTCGCTATTTTTTTTTTATGGCAGAGCAGGCGGGTCACGTGATGCTAAGATCCAATGTATGCTTAGATCTTTAAAACTACGCAACGGATTTTGATACTTTTTTTTTTATAAATAGAGTGATTCACAAGAAAGCTTTTTGTCGGCGCGCGAAGCCAGGGCGGGTCACTAGCATGTTTATAATCCTATTGCATTCAAATAAGAAGCGGTGGCAATAGAAGAATTGTATTTACTTAACAATAATCCAATTTTGAATTTTATTCCCAGCTTGGTTTTATTGAAATAGATGGAGTATAAAACGAATATAAATTACCATTTAAAGTTAAACTTATCTAACAATAACGTCATTTTTCTTTAGTATTCAATGCACAATCCTCAAAAATCACCATTCCAAGAATTTAAACATTTTTAGTATTTGGAAATTTTAGACTGAAGAAACTATATTCCAAAATGTGTGTAAATATAATATGTACAATGTATGGGAACTAAGACGAATGCAGGCGAGACAGTTAAATATACTATTTTGCAAATATTTTTTTTGTCTTTTATTTCCTTATATATTTATTTAATTAACATTTTAGAACAGTTGATTTAAATTTTTACATTAATTATACTTAGATAAACTGATATATACATGTATAAGGTACATACGAATATCAACTAGCGATAGTGCCGAGAATTTATCCGCACTATTCCCGTGAAAATTAAGCCTTTAAGGCTTTTTTATTTGTACTTTGAATAAGTTTAGCCTAAATTTGTAAAATCTAAGATTTAATCAAAGGTAAACTAACACTCTCAAAAAATCCTAACACTTTCCTTGTTAAGGAGCGTTTAAAGTAATCCTACTATCCTACTAATATTATAAATGCGAAAGTTTGTGAGTATGTCAGGATGTTTGTTACTCTTTCACGCAAAAACTACTGACCCGATTACGATGAAATTTAGTATGTAGGTAGCTGAAGACCCAGAATAACATATAGGCTACTTTTTATCCCGGAGTTCCCGCGGGATTGATTCCTAATTGAATTACACGCGGACGAAGTCGCGGGCGGCCTCTAGTATTGTATATAGTTATAACTTTTCGAGTAAAGTTGCTAGCGTGAACTAGGATATAAATTAAAAAAAATAAAAGCTATAACAAAAAACTCTATAAGTTATAGGACCATCAATAATGAAACCAATAACTTGATTACCGTGACATTAATTCAATTTAACTAAAAAGCTATTCCGATGATACTTTAAAGCATTTAGGCACATTATTTCTCATTATGCCTAAAGCTATATGTGTTAGCATATCATAATCGACGTATTTAGTTAATTTATGCGCCGCGGTTTAAAAATAAAAATGAGTTCTGTTGGTTACAAGTTGATTTAAGAACTTTTTTATTGGTATATCACATAAAAACAATATTTTTTTTTCAATTTTCCTTTTTTTATTTTATTTTGGTAAACTATTTCATTTTTTGTTTTATTTTAGTAAACTATAAATATATATTTTTTGAAACATGCAGTAGTTTTTTTGACCGGCCATTAATTTATGAACTGCATAATTTGAAACTCAATCAATGTCAGAGCAAAAATAGAAATACATTAAACTTCGTGATTTAACTGGCCGACAACGCTTCTGTGACCCCTTCTGTGTGTGTGGGATGTTGCAGGTGTCTATGCGCGGCGGTGATCGCTTAACATCATGTGACCCGTCACCTAATTTGCCTCCCTCGTACATAAAAAACTAAAAATTTCGTGGTCACCACGGATTAAACCATAGATTTTTGTCTATACTTAGAAGTTTCTCTCAGTGTAGTTCTAGACAATTAATTTCCAATTTGTATCCAGCCAGTATCACAATCGTGATGTTTGCGCTCCAAAGACACAATTTTTACCAGACAACAAATTACGGCTAACGGTGGCGCTAGTTGCCATACAATATTATCAACAAACACTTATTGCGTTTAATTTTCTCCATTGCTTTAATAATCTTGACGTAGCGTGTTCCTATCTCTCGTCAATATTCACGAGCATACATAAATTACTCGGATTAAAAATGGGTTTTTCACAATCATTTCTTTTGATCATTTCGCTACGGTCGATTATTTTTTTGCAATTACAGTTACTGCTCACTGAACGTTTAGCTCATTATATTTTGAAAAAGTTAAGTGTCATTATTTTGACCTCTCAGCCTAGAGAAAGACTAATAGGAATAAGTGACAGAAAAAAAACTGTGTTTCGTGCTGTGATTCAGCATTCGAGTATAAAGAGAATCCGATTTCGTAGAATGTCGTTTAATGGGAGCCGTAAATGTGAAATGTAAGTTGTTTTGAATTCAGACATATAAATCAGGTTTTGTTCTTTACCTCTACTCCTACAGAATAGGAATGTAATGTTTTCAGGATGGGCGCATGTATGGGGGATAATGTGATTTAGTACTTAATAAATTAGGTACTTAATAAGTAATCTATAATTTATACACTTGTATTATCCTTACAATTCTTACGTTATCCCAATAAAATACACTGAAAGCGACATTAAATAAACCTACCAAGTGCGAGTCTGATTCGCGCACGAAGGGTAATAAAGGCAAATTATATATGAGAGTCTCCCTTAAATATTTATTTTAGTCTTTTCTTAGTACTTGTTGCTATAACGGCAAGCGAAATACATAAGGACAAACTATAAGGACAGACAGACGAGCGAATACCGGATTCTTAGTAATAAGGTCCAGTTTTACCCTTCGTACGGAACCCTAAATATATTCTGTAGTTGTATTATGTATTAGAGATCAAATCATTGACATTATCTAAAATAATATCATCTTGAACTCAGAACGTGTACCTTGAAAGACATTTTTATTTTATAAAGCTTCTTTAAGACATTTTATTAGCATTTAGAGAATCATGATCACCTTGGCCTAGTGACAGATTCAGGAACAATACGTGAGCGGCGGAACACTTTTTCTCTTAATAATTGTATACGAAACTTGTTCAAACATAATGTCATTTAAATTGGCAATGAACTAGTCGGATTTCCATTAGGAAGATTCTACGATTTTCTATATTTGATGAATTTTTCGATGATATTTAGGAGTGAAAAATGTAAAAATAATAGGTCAATAATTTGTGTCAGACAAATACAACAACCAGTTTAGTAGTAATGGGCGGACGTTAGCATATCGGATGGTCCTAATTAACTAGTCGCAAATATGATGGTCTAACGAACTTGCAAACTAGAATGACAATAAACTGACAAAGACAAGACTAATAAAGATAAACAAGACTGGTTAGAAACAAAAGTGCCTTATAGCTGAATAAAAATTAAATCTATATATGTATCTATGGTACACATATGTATATTTTATAGATGACACATTCTTTATTCAAAATTTGTTTTGTAGACAAGTTTAAATTATTCGAAAAGGGTCGTTAAAATTACATCCTGACAAATTGTTACTGGCTGAAAAGCAAAACATACATTCGTTACGAGACAAATATGTCTAAACGATGGAAGCGTGCGCAAGAGTAAGAATGGTGATTAAAATTCTTGTTCCACGGATGACTGGGAAATGATCCGTTACCGAGCAAAACTGCTAGTTCAATGCTTTGTTATTAAAAGTAGACGAAAAAATAGGCAACAAGATATACTTAGTAGAAAATTTTTCTTTAAATTATGAATCTCTTTTTTTTCATGTTTAACAAATAAATATTGATTTTGATTTGATTCATAATTATCGTAATTTAATGATTTTTTCTGTAGAGTAATTAACTATTTCAAACCTTAAATTGAAATTAGTCAAAAACGATTTATATAGTTCTATAGAATACTACTAGCATTATGAAATGAGAATTAATTAATATTTAATTGAATTTTACAATCTGTTCATTAATGAAATCTATGCCAACCTGTGATGCCAGCAATAAAATAAAAATATAAATAAATAAAAACAAAAGTGCACAGATTTCAACTGATTAGCTTTAAATATAAAACTGGTGGAAAGACGGCTGACTGACTTACCCAACACGAAATCTCAGAAATTAGAACTACTAGGGGTCTCAAAGGATTTTGCATGGGGATTCTTTTTCGGTCAGTTCCTTATGGAGGATGATATATTACTTATTTTTCTGATTCGCCCTAGATGTTTATCTATATATGTAATTGTTACAAAATAAAGTAACGTTTAGTTAGTATCCCATAACACAAGTCTCGACATATTTTGGGACTAACCCAGTCTGTGTTATTTGTACATTTATTTATTTAATTTTCACGGAATCGAGAAAGAGACGCGAATGTAGCCGCAGGTATAGGCTAGTAATCTATAAAATACAGCTAATGTTAGTTTATATCTGTAACAATGATCACAACTCTCAGTGGTTTAAAAAAGCATTAAACGTCTCGTTGAAAATCAGTTTTTAAAACATTACTGTACAAAACTACTGCAACAGTAAAGTTTATAGCTCTCGATCGGTTAACGCTATTAGGAAAATCGCGTGTGGAAATAAAATGGCCGGTACGGTTGTTTCGCCGCCGTTACCGAATACACCATAATGGGTGACCGGTAAAGGCGCGTGCGCATAATTGTTATGTGTGGTCGATTGATTGGAGAACATAGTAATATCGTAGGCCACTCGATCAGGAATTTTATGTGCGATTATTTCGAATAAATAGTCAAAGTTAGAAACTTAGACAGTTTGTCTACATTGTCTATTGTTATTTCAATAAAAACAAGCTTCGTACAGTCAACAATTGAGATTATTGGATGAATATATTGTTTCGTTGACGCAGTGGTAAAGTCCTTGCCTCCCAACCTAGAAGTCCTGAGTTCGTATCCCGGTCAGGTCATGATGCCAAAATGATCTTTTTCTGATTGGTCTTTATATTTTATAATAAATATATGTATTTATTATAAAATATAAAGAGTTAAAGTTAGTACCTCATAAAACAAGTCTCAAACTAAGTTAACCAACTCTATGTGTGTGATTTATGCCTACAAAAAGTAAATAAAAAATATAACAATTATAAATGAAAGCGGTTAAAAAAATACACTTAAGTTAAACATGTAAAATAGACTAAGTATCTGATGAATCTGAATTAAATCGAATTTTATGATTAAATTCGACAGATTATACGGAATTATCCGGCTACCTAAGACTCATTAATCACTTTTCAAATATTGTCGAAATCTCGCATTTCCAGGTCAATTGCGCTCATAGTAAGATCAGTAGCCGAGTGGGGATTGAACCTAATACCGTTAGCCAGCCTCACTGGCCAATAGGCACAACAACTCGGTTACCGCCTCCGTAGTTGAGGCGTTACCGCAAAGTTTGCTTAGGCACCAATTTAGTCATCTATTGAACATCGTCATTAAGATATTTAAATACATTTCTTGGGAATTGAAAATGAGGTTAATGATTAAACTGTTATAGATATCTTCTCGATATATGATCAAAGATGGTTGAAACCTCAGGTAGAAACTTTCTTTTTAAAGTTAGGTACTCAAAAATTCTGTTTTCATCCGTTGTAGATGTAATATTGTTGAAGATTGACGTTTAAATATTTAACACTAGGTTTCTCTTGCGACATCGTCCGCCTGAAATACTATCCTCAATATCTATTCTAAGCGGCATATCAAGATGATCCAACACTATATTTTAAGTTAGACTATTTACGATATAACTGTAAAACTGCATCAATTTGAATTCAACGGTTTTTGTGTGATGCGCTGCAAACATACAGACGCATTTTTTTTTAATAGCAGTTTTGGCTTCTATTCGTCTAATAAATAAAAACCCTTCATACTTTTTTCTCTTTAATATTTTTTATGTACAGTCATACTCGTAATCAAGTTACAGTTTTATTAGATAGATATAGATTTTTAATCTCAGATATCGTCGTCAACTAAACCATGTACTTTCCGTACATGATTTATGAAAAACGTTAATTGTGAGGGCTCCTTACAATGTATGTTATATACGATCTAAAAGTAATATGTAAAAGTATAAAGAATTTTTAAAAAATCATTTATATGAACATAAAAGTAGGTATTTCATTAATTTGTTCGGTTATTATGTATCTTTCTTTCTGCAGACGTACTTAGATATATATCATCATATAATTATTTCCCAAGTGTTATTGTTCGATTGTTCTAAGCTGTTAACGAAGCTTTTAATAATTAGCAAGTTAAATAACTAAAGTGTCAACTGTTTCTTACGGAACACGTAATAAAGTCTATGTATTTATTGTGTTATTACAATACAAAATTTAAATACTGTTGTGCCTATAATACTTTTTTAGTAGGCTTATCCAATTTACACGTCCCTTATTTTTATATAAATTTAAATAAGTTATCCAAGCGAGCTTACAATATCGCACAATAAGTACATTTTGCGATACACTGAAAACAAATACTAAAATTACTTTAAGTTTTATCTTACTTGTTGTTAGAAGTTTAATCATTAAAAAAAATTAGCAAGACGAATGTGCATGAAAAGATTGATAAATATGGAGTACGCGAAGGAAGTATGTCAGGAATTAAGGATGAAGTCCGTAGTATGTATAATTTAAAAAAATATTGATTATCATTAATATATGTTTAGATGTTATAAATTTATCATGTTACTATACAGAATTATAAAAATAAAAAAGTAATAATTGACTTCGGGATTATTTATTTAGTGCTTTCTGCTAGTTTTAGGCTCCCATGGGAATAACGTGATAAAAAGTAGGTTATGGCCTTCCTTGATAAATGAACTATCTAAACTGAAAGGAGTGTTTATATCGGCCTAGTTGTCATTTTTTAAGTCAGAGGGAGGCAAACGAGCAGGCGGGTAACGAGATGTTAAGTGATCACCGCCGCCCATAGACAACTGCAACACCTGTGAGGTTACAGAAGCTCCAGAAAAAGTTACAGTATAAAAAACCCCAGCTCTCCCCATTTGAGGACGGCGGAGAAGTTGGGCCTCCGGCTCTCCCACTCACTGGACACACTGGTCTTCTGTGGAAGTGTGGTACTTCCCCGGACGAGCCGGCCCATTCATGCTGCAGGCTAACAAAGCAAGCAGCAGGCTCATACCACTAAACGAAATCTGATCTTTTCACAGTCGTACCGTAGAAATATGCCCATAATAGGTATACTGACCTACTGTGACGTTTATAATACGTAACTGGGTTTCATTCATATGAAAATAACATCGGTTTGTATGTTTATGTAAATAAATAATTATTGGGTTTCCTCTTCACAACTTTATGAATCAAACTTATGTTTGTACCTAAGTTTTAATTGACAAATAATATAATATGTCAGAGTTATTTTTCCTACTTTTATAGTTCAATAACAACAATTAACTACATTTAATTAGAATAATGTTACTATATAAATAAAATATCCATATTATATTACTAAGAAACAAAACTTAACTAAATATAAAGAAAAATGAAATATAACCTATGTTATTTAAAAAAAAATGAAACCTACTTATCTAAATAAAAAATGTATTAAAAACAAAATTGAACCCAAATCATACTGGCCCGGGTCTGGGATTAATTACTTGCAATAAATTTAATTTTTTACATTACAGGCTTTTAAGCCCGTCAGATAACAAGGGATAAACGTAGAATGTATCAGCGGCTCTACATGCGCAGATTGTAAAAGCCGATCAAGGGGAACGGATTCAAATTAGGGATTTTCTCATAGGCGGTGTTCTAACAACCTATCAGTATCACTATATCTGAGATTCCATTCCACCAAAGGCCGGCAACGCTTCTGTGACCCTCCGGGTGTTGCAGGTGTCTATGGGCGGCGGTGATCACTTTACATCACGTGACCCGCCTGCTCGTTTGCCTCCCTCTGTCATACAAAAAATAAATAATAAAAAACCAATAAACCCACATTCTGTTAAACGCGGTTATCGAGCCTCACGACTATAGGCTCTGCCTACCCCGTAGGGAATAAAGACGTGATAATGTATTTAAATAACATTAAATTTAACACAACACATTATTAAAATATCTAACAAGTAATGACGAAGTTCCGTTTGTTTATTTTAACGGGCTTACTCATCAGCAATCCGATTTGATGAAAATATATTTTTATGTAAGCTATGCGTCGGTATTTCCACATAATAACAGACAAAAGCTCAACCTTTTCTTTAAACGGTCCCTCGTTAAGTGGCTTGACGATGGCAGAAAACTTAATAAACAATTTCAAGTCATTATTATGTTATCAGATTAATCATTAAAGCCTCTCTGATGTATCCGTTTACGGAGAATTTTGTCGGCTTCGTAGATAGGATCTGATATGGTACCATACAACGTACAATCTACAGTAGATCAACCTACATAAATTTATTACATATCACCAGGGTAGGGTAG
>JADGIL010012708.1:0-13654 GCA_020352625.1 Cactoblastis cactorum | reverse complement strand
CCTGGACAAACAGACAGACAGACAAAAATTCTAAAAAAAATCGTTTTGGTATTGGAAACGGGTAAATACTACTATGCAATTTGAAAAATGCAAATATTTTGAAATTACAGACAGACACTCCAATTTTATTTATTTGTGTGATAGTCAAACAATACTTAATCGACAACACAAATAACAATATGCGCCATGATACCACACTAATGGTATCGTAAATCAACAAAGACAAAACTATGCAGCCGTCTAAGATTGAAAATTAAATAATACTTCCACATACCACGTGGTATGCATGCTCGATCAGCGCTCGGCGCTAGCGCATGTAGGTCAACTCATTTACAATCTGTTTCTCACGTAACGCCTAAACAATAAAGTTCATAATGCTTAGTATGCGTTGCACATGCATTTTGTGGCTCGCGCCAACGACGTCACACTAGATTAATTAGTGGGAGAACCCAATTCGAAATTTGAAATGTTTTTATTTTTAATTTCAGATGGAGATAATGGGCCAGAGCGTTTTCGAATTTAGCCACCCGTGCGATCATGACGAGATTAGGGAGGCCTTGCGTTCGAACGGTGGAGGCCGACGAGACTTGCTCCTTCGCCTTAAATGCACTCTCACCAGCAAAGGAAGGAACGTACATTTAAAATCTGCCTCATACAAGGTTAGATACAATTGTAATGTATTGATTAGTTCGACATATATGAATTTAGAAGATATAGAAATAATGTAAGACAACGTCAGTTTGGTTATACCAACTTATTTACATCGAGAATGTTCGATGGACCTTCGTGGGATCATTAGTAGCATCGCGTGCCTCTGTGACGGTCTCAGCATTTATACGACATTAGCGATACGTAGGCACAGACAGTATTTTGTTTAATACAAGCAATGGAAAGATTAGTTTTGTATTAGAAATGGGTTTATTCGTTTTGTTTACTTGATTTGTATCCACCAGACCTATGCCTTTTAAAAGTCTTCAATACTTAAGCATTCATTGAAAAAAAGGTTATTAAAAATTAAATTAAAAATTTTAAAATCCCTCGACATAAAATAACCACACTTTTAACGCCCTTCTTTTTGCGATGGGGCTTCAAAACAGAGCTAAGAACATTCTCGAAGTTACCTTTCTAACAAAAAAGAATTATCCAAATCGGTTCGGTGGAAGCTAAGATACCACAGATAGAATAACACACCCACACTGCAAACTTATAACATCCCATCTTTTTGTTTGGGGTTAAAAATGTCGTTTATCGCTATAATATCATTTTCGCAGAAACTTTATTAGACATTATACATTTTATACCATCAAGGCATATATTCTTTTTTTCACGAAAAAACATCTGGACTTGGAAAATCGTTAGTCTTTTCATTCAAGTTCAAAACTTAGAACGTTTTAATATTTCTAGTCTCTCAAAGACCTCTGGTAGGTATAGCAGCAGTGTGTTGCAATAATAAAAGTAATTAAGTCTACCATTTGGATATGCCAAATTACCTAAATATCATAAAACCCAAAATATACAACAACACTAAAACTTGATAATGATAATATGCATTCGCGTGCGAAATTCATATAATCCGTTGATTTTACATCTATTCTGATTAATTTGTCTTTTGATATTTATTTATTACCTGACTGCGGCAAAAGGAGGGTTATGTTTTTCGGGCGTATATATGAATGTATGTAGATTTCTATGTTCCCTCCTAGGGCCTAAACGGCTTAAAGGATTTAAACATATGAGGTATCATTGGATTCGTCATGACAGTACGAGTGACACTGGGTACATAAAAAATATAAAAAATGCAAAATGGCGAATTTGTGATCTCATGTGACGATGAATTTTTTTCCCCTCCAAACCCATCGAGTAGGGTATCAAAATGAAGGATTTTCAATAGCGATTCTAAATATATGCATATCTTGCTGTTTTTTATTAGATTTTTCATACTAAAAGTCTAAAAGAAAAATAATTATTTAAAAAAATAACAAAATCCCCGACTGCGAATGCTAATGACTGACTAAAAAGGGGAAAACAAGCTTTACAATTTAGTTAAATCGTATGCAATACACATTGTTTATATTTTAAATAATTGCAGGCGGGACAAATTGGTAGATACAATGATGTCTCCTACATTTTTTTACATAAAATATCCATACTTGGTTCTAAAAACTACTCATTACGCCATTTGTTAACATGATTCTATAATAAGCAGTATTTGAGAAGAAAATTAAAACTCCCGAAGAAAAGTAGAAAATACGGTATTTTGTGAATTCCTTTTAAATATCTATCTGTAAATTTTCAAACCAAAGGGAAACATGTTTTCGAAAACAAAAATATTATTCCCACTATGACCTAATTCAAAATGTCGATTGGCATTGTCTAATTTTGGGAAATTATTATTTTTCAGGTGATCCACATTACTGGCCACATGTTGACTTCTGACGATAAAAAGGAAAACTCAGAAAAGGAAGAAAAGAATTCCGAGTTGAAATCGCTGAAAAGCGGGTCTCTTATTACTGTTGGTCGCCCCATACCTCACCCATCGAACATAGAGATACCACTGGATAATAAGACGTTCTTATCCAAACATAGCCTGGATATGAAAATAACATATACCGATGAAGCGTAAGTATAATAATTACTATTTTTAAAAGCCAACAATAAACCTGATTTCATATATAAAAGTTTTATGAAAAACGCAATAGATCTTAATTCCTTCATGATAAATATATTTGTTATGGAATACCCAAACAATATTTTGTAAAAAAAAAGTACCTACATGAGGGTTTACGTTATCTAAATAAATACTGTAACGTGTCCTTATGGAAAAGAGTTCTCAATATTTCTAAAAGATGGCGTTATAACAAATTTTCATTGCTGATATTACCTGACCAAATTAAAGAAGCGACTTCATAGGCGTTAGCCAATACCGTGCTGTTATCACATAAGCCAGTCACGTTATATCAACAAAGATATCACCTTCAAATGCATTGTAGGTTAAACACGGTGTGATTTAGCGGTTTGTAGGTGAATTGTACACAGTGGAAGAAACAAGAGCTTTTTTTTAATACAGTGGTGATGTGTGATTTTCTGTGATAGTGTTTGTTGTATTTCGAGGTTTTTTTTATTTATAAGTGTTTTGTTCCTTTTCGTCTGCGGTACAGGATGGCGGGGATTTTAAATCATGTAAGTCCTGAAAATAACCAAGATTAAGTGACAGAATAATTTTGTCATTGTTTTTGTTAATCTGTTTGTAGCAGTGGAAATGTATCGTACCAAGTAGCTGGTTAATTTTAAGGCAACTTCTTTAGGAAGACTTCGATAGGTCATTCAAGGTTATAAACATAGGGACCGGTAAACATAACCTAAACTAGTTGAGGTCACATTGAATGTGACCTTTGTGAAACCATTTTTTTAAATGATGCCTATTATAATTAAAACACAAATTATATCATTTAAGTCTTCTATGCCTTCTAAAATGTTAGTTTTCTTTTGTTTTGATGATCCAGTTAAGGCAATATAGCAATACTTTTTTTATGTAGGAAAATTATTAGGCTATCAAAGAAAACTTTCGTCAAACCCATCTGTTGAATAGTGACCTCTAAGCTATATCTGATATTAGACTGACATTAGACAAATCAGATCCCACTACCGAAATCCCTAAAAAATATACTTTTTATGGTTTTAGTTAATCTCACTTTGTCTGCTGTGTCACCAAATTAAATGCCTCCATGAGTTGATAATGTAATGACTTTTCTAGATTTCTTTACAAACGCATCACTATTTTATCTGTAATGATTATTTATAACTTATCTACATAAGATTTTTCCAGATAATATAAGCCTTTGCAACTCTCTCCAGATAGTTGTGTGTTGATGTAATAATATGGACTTTGAATCACGGACGCCCGCCCTAGATTCGTCCTCTACTGCCGGATTTATCATCATATCTTGGAATTTAATGCAAAATTTATTGTTTCAGTTTGTTGAACACCTTAGGCTTCGAGCCGGAGGAGATGGTCGGTCGTTCGCTATACGACTTCCATCATGCTGCAGACACGGCATCGCTTGCTCAGTACTTCAAATCTCGTAAGTTTTACTTTATTAATATTTACTATCGAATTTATAATTTAATTGTGTATTGATAGTATAGCTGAGCTAATCATATTATTTATTACTAATTACCATATATCCCAACGTTCCTTTGAACATCATTATGTTTTAAAATTATAATATATTCTTGCAAATCGAAAAGTTTATATCAGTATTTAATGACAGCGCCATCTACAGACATATTAGTTGAATAATTTACTATCTGCTGAAATACCAAACACTAGAGCCATCTAGTTGTAATATTCATACTAACAATGTCGTTTACAAAAAAGGATGGCAGCACTTGTCCTTTGATAATTTCGTTATGGTATGTACATACATAATAGTTTTTATAATTCACAGCGGGTTTACGTATAAAATCCTTTTTCCGCGAATATTTAATTTTGTTTTTATCTTTGGTATTATTTTTAGAACTTTATAAGTTAACGTCACCGCTAGTTAATCTCGTTGTTATCTTTTAGTTCCTTTCACTTTCGCTTATTCTTGTTATTTTTGAGTACAATTTCTATTTTAATATTCTTGGCTGACCGCCACACCGTATTCGCGAACGGTGACAAAATGAGTTTTCTAATTACAATTACATCTTGTGACTATCTATATGACCGTTACGTAAAGTGGAAATTACTTTTTATTCGTTAATTTTCACTGATCCAATACAATTAAGAAAAGATTATTTATTGTTTTTATGAAACTGAAAAACATATAAACAGTCTTATACAAATACAATATCACCTCTTTATCCCTTACGGGATAGACAGAGCCAAGAGTCGCGAGACTCGAAGGCTACCCTTAGCAAAATGGTGGGCTTATTAGTGGAATGGAGTTCAGAAATAGTGACAGGTGGCTAACCCATTGCCTAAAAGAATTCCTGTTTTAAGCCCTCTCCCTTAATTGACTTTTACAATTTGCGCGGGAATAATAGCAGCTGCCACGTTTTCTCTTCGCTTCCAGACCAACAAACACACAAACATTTAAATTACTGTGGTAAAACTAAAATATAAGTATGTGGTATTTTCTGTATAGTTTAGTATAGGTACCTATCACAAAATAATAATAGTAGGCTCATGAAAACAATCTAACAAAATGAAAATACTTTTTTGTGATTAGCCGGAGTTTTAATTTTATTATTTCTCAGTATACTAATATAGTATTTTTTTGTATAAATTTGAAAATACAAAAAGTATTGAACTATTTACTGCTTTTAATGTGTGTTCTACGCTAATGTCTTTGAAAATATCTAATTACAAATCAAATTAATTATTTTGGTTACTTTACTCTATTACAAAATGTGCCAACCAAAAAGTAACAAGGATCATACTCCATACTTGGAAGTAAATGGTCTTCCTTCAAGCATCATTACCGTAAGTCGACCTAAATGTTGCGTAACTTCGTCGCAGTAGCGCGCCATTTTTCGTTATTAAGCCAAATTCAGCCTATTTGTTTTGATATTCGGGACACGTGCCCGTTCTCGACTCCAGCTAGGGTTGTCCTACCTATATTAGATAGTTACTTTTACCCGTGATTTTACTCGACGAAAGTGACATCACACAAAAACTACCGAACGGATCTGGATGAAATTAGGCACAGCGATGGACTATGACCTAGAATAAAAGGTGGGCTACTTTTTATTCCTTGAAAATGTACGGTTCCCGGGGGATACAATTTATTGTAACCGAACAATAAAGTATTGCAATTATCATAAAATCTACGCGGACGAAGTCGGAGGCATTAGCTAGTTGTTAATACGATTAGTTTAAGTTAAAAAACGTTCTCCGTGGACTAACAGTTGATATTCTAATATGCTACTCAAGAGGTCCCGGATTCGACGCCTGGTCAGATATATAAATAATACGTAATATATTGTATTGCTAAGTTAGCAAATCTCCTTAAGGCTAGCTCAAACTGTGAATTTTTATTTATTTATAAGCGACATATATTATGATGCCAGTTTCGTCAATTTTCAGTAAAGATTCTAGAAGATAAGTTTAAAAAAATTAGTTTCAGTTACATGCAAACAGAAACTTTAATATTTTTTTATAAAATTATGAATTTTGGCTTTAAAAAAACTACATGCATTTTTCAAATTTTTTTTTACTATTTACCTTCGTTTTTAAAGGACTGTTCGGTTTACATATAGGTTGACCAATCATTGACACCCCTACTTCCAGTTAAAACCGTCCTTACCCGGTAAGACAACGTGTATGTTTTATCACGGCACTTTTATTGTTATTTTCTTTTATTTTAACGGGGCATTAACTTGAATTATTGCCATATGTTATATTACAATGTATTCAAGGTAAAATAATATAAATAAAGAAAATAACCCTGGGAAAATTAAATTTTTAATTAATTCAGCTTAAGGAATCAAATCGCTTAAGTTTCATACTTAAAAAGTTATTTATATTACTTGCTAGAAGTTAAAATATTTAGAAGCTTGATTAAGTTACCTAATTTTAAATTTACAATATTAAAAACTTTATAATATGAAATAGCAAGTTCTTTTTAAAGTGTTCACTGTCTTTCCTTAGTTTTCTACAGTCTAGAGATTGCATTATCATTTAAGAATTCAAGCACTCCCAACTAGAGTACATGTTACACAAAAAACTTATATATCAACTCGTAGAAATGTTTATTGTTTCAACGTATCTATAAAACAAAGACGGTCTACACAAATAAAAATTTTTATTCACAAGGTACTAAGACAAGATTAGCGAAATGGAAGCTTTTTAGTTTCAATGTTGATCACTAGCTAACCCCCGATTAAAGAAAAGACTCGATTGTCAAGGGACTTGCAAACCCAACTTAAATACATGTCCTTAGGTTACATAAAATAAGGTTGGAAATAACTTATCACATAAGTACCCTTCAGAGCTTTAGGTTCACCTTTGTGGTGTATATCTATAAAATATGTGTTAATATGTTATTTACGAGGCTCGAATAAAAGTCAAGGTTTCGTATCCAATAAAATAGATTACAGGAAGTGTGTTTATCCTTTTATAATTGGACATGGGTCTTGCTTTATTCTTGAGGATTAATTTATACTGATACTATACTTTTTGTTCATTAACCTCCTTGTATCAACAGAAAGGCAGGAAGTTAGTATTTTCTTTTTGTATTAATAAATTAATGACTTGGTGAAATTGTATCTTTGAGGATTAATTTATACTGATATTATTATTTTTTTTCATTAACCTCCTTGTTTCTACAGGAAGACAGGGAGTTAGCAAGTTTTTTGTATTAATAAATTAACGACCTGCTGTTATCGCTTGTATAAATATATTGAATTAAAGTATGGTCACAATTTAATAACGTAAAGTTTAAAAAAAAATCATCAAACGTTTCACAGATAAGAATATTTTGTATTGAAAAATTAAAGTGTTATTTTTCAATCATAAATAATACATTTATTTGCAGTAAGTGTAAAGAACACGTGCTGCAGGGATATTCAGTGTATTTTTCTCAACGATAAATGATAAACTTACTCGTAGTAAAAATATTGTACACAGGGGTATACAAGTCGGTAACTATTAATAGCACTACATAGCTGACATTAACCTATACAGACATGTAAAAGCTTATAAGTTTAAAATAAGAAATAAAACAAAAAATTTATCAAAGAGCAATAATTATAACTCTTATGTTTACGTTTCTCTAACCGGTGAGAACCTGTCTTGAACTTCCACAATATTTCAAGATCATAATTAGTAAATCGGTCCATTCATTCGCATATTTTAGGCAAGGCAAACGACCAGCTTTTCATTTTTATATATATAACTAGTTTTACCCCGCGATGTCGCCGATGTAGGTTAACTTTCTTATAAAATATTTGCACCCCCTTTGGAGTGGAATTTCCAAAAATCCTTTTTTAGTGCTCCCCTACACTTTCCAAGAATCATACATGCCAAATTTCAGTTACTTGCGTTCGGTAGTTTTTGCCTTGCTATGTCTGTTAACATTTGTATTATCATTACTATGTACCCTATTTAAGCAAATAAAATATTTTGATTTGATTTTGTATTGTCTATCAATCAGTCACTCAGTAACCGAAGAGTTTTATATATATACATAGAAGTAAATTTGAGTCTTTTTTGACCTCAATTATGCCTAATGGCAAGCTAAGATGAAGTCTAAGATAGGCTGTACACCCAAACTCGAACAAATAAACCTTGAATACTTAAGTACTTTAAATCACGAGATTTACATTTCCTGAATAATAAAATAAATAAAAAATGTCTGTATAGTAAGTGATTAGAAAAAAGAATAAAAATAGACTATTGCAAAATTTTAAACGTATGTATGTAAAATCGCGTGATGCTATACAAACTATAGTCTTAGAACTTATACATGTACGAACATCATTGGTTAATTTTATTCTACAGACATCGACCTTCCATGACGTATGTATTTACATAAAAAAATCATAATTAGCTATCACCACGTTAAAAACTAAGTAATGTATCTTTTTGCGTAATGCATGCGTTTGTTAATCATACAAGTAGATATTCATTTCTTTTTCTCTAAGAATTATAATACCTTTAGTGGTGTACGCCTATCCCGTTTCAATGGTGATTATTTACCGTTGAAAGATTGGGTCTGTTATTTCATTTAATAATTTCGGTGACAACAGTTGATTTTGGATAATGAAATACAAGTATTTTATATATTTTTATATTATTTTATATTTATATTGAGGACATAAAATTAAGCGTTTACTGCATATTAAAACTCCAAACCTGTTATTTGTGAGTAACTACTCAAAGAACAATTAAACAAAAAATATTTGAGTAAAACTGGTTTCTAGGTATTCTTTGCCTCATTTTTGGTAATAACTATTTTGTTATTTAATCTACATAATTACAATTTGAATTTTATTCATTACTGCCCTCGATTTCGGCCGCGCGTTTTTATTTAAGTAAAAGGGAGGCAAACGAGCTGGCGGGTCACGTGATATTAAGTGATCACCGCCGCCCATAGACAACTGCAACCCCCGCGGTGACACAGAAGCTTTGCCGGCCTTTAAAAAGCTGAAGTTGGCGTAATCTAATATTGTCAATGTCTTTGGTTCTAAGCAGTGTGTCAAGAGGAGTCTTATACTTAGCAGATTTTTAGTTGGACCTTCTATGTTGTACAACTCTGGAAAACCTTGTCAGATTACATTCAGTAGTTTTTGTATGATGCGCGTACAAACACAAAAACAGACAGTTTTATTATATGTATATAATAATAATATAAATATACTTGGGCAAAACTATAATTATCTGACTCGATTATCTCCATATCTGCTATAGATTAGTAAGTTATATTTGTCATTATATTATATTAAAAAAGAACCGCTTCGTCTCAAGTAAATTTATTCAGATTGAGACCTCGAGAAGAGTACGCCTGGGGTGCCCCAATTCAAATACCATTACTTGGGAATCTCGCGATGAAAAAGTTTGGTAGTATTTGAATTTTAGATCCAGTTTAGTTCTTAATATTTTTTGTAAGTCGATGATTATTTTCTTTATCTCGTGAAAAATCCTATGCCCAGGAGTGGACTCATGTTAGCTGAGGTCATAAATTTTTTATTAAATCTATAAATGTAAAAGCGGAAAACACTCATCACGAAATCTCATAAACTACAAGTGTTAGGGGTTTTAAATGTTGCATGGTGGTTTCTTTTAGGACGTGATTACTTGCTAAGACGGGATTATGTAAAATTCCCACGGGATCGGGAATTATTGGACGCGAGCGTAGCCACGGGAAAAGTAGATTGTAAAATAAAAATCGTAATTGAAATCAGGCCTTAAAACGCACGTCAGCATCTAACACAAATATCTTAATCAAAATACAAACTGTTAGCATTCAAGAAGAAGCAGTATTATTTAAATATGTAAAATATTATAACGTAATGAGGGTAAAATGATATTTTAGCTAAACATTTCTAATAGCAATTAGGAAACTTTATTTTGTTGGAAGTTGTACAGTATTTCGTTGGGAATTACATATACTGTTACCAATTCTATCATTGTTCACAGTTATTTTTGAGTTGACATCCTAAAACACTAATATTTTGGCTCTTGTCGCTTAATACAATATCAATATTGACAACAATTAAAAATAATGTAATCAATTACATAAAAATACTTTCTAATTTTAAATTAAAAACTTGTCACGCAACAAACAGAATAACAGAATTTCTTCACCATAACGTCTTATTTGATAACCTTTAGCAATGTTTTATCGATCTGAAATATCGGCCATATTTACGAGTCCAACAAGCGATTTCACCAAACCTTATATTTCAAGCACAATGTAAATGTTCCGAAAAGGGTTTATGGTTGCTTCTATAGACTTTTTTCAAGAAGACCATTTTTGTCTTATCATGTGTATTTATAGGCACAAAGCTTGCCAATTCTTTTGTACCCAAGTCGTCACTTGAATATAAGTGATTTATGGTCACCCTATTGTTTTTCAGCTCAATATAACAATTAGATTAGTTTTCGTTTTTGATGTATGAAAATCTAAATGAGCGAAACTGAGAGGAATAAGGGTGCGTATTCAGTGACGCGAATGATCAAGAGTAGAGCGAAATAAAAATACTAGTACCGTTTCTACTGATACGGAGTGAAGATTTCAAGCGTCATTACACGTCATTCTACTTCGTTTGGCCATTACACGTTCCGCTCTGCTTCAGTAGAGACGCACTGTTATACTATACTCGCATTTTACATACTGCGTGGTCTACTTTATACAAGTCTGTGTTCCAAACCCTATAATTCAAGCACAACGGGAAATGTTCCAAAAAGGGTTTTATTGTTTATGGTCGCTGTCGATTGTATGATCGAGTCATAAACGTAAATTGACACGAGATGCCGATCGTCTGATTGTATCTTTACTGAAAGCGAATTAACTCGATACTGCCTGAATTGCTCTGAATGACTTTATTAGTTATTTTATTGTGTTGGATTGTGGCTGTTTATATTTTATCTTTGTTGCTTTTGCAGCGTTAAATAAAATTTTCTGTAATGTAAATGTGTATGCTAATAAATAAATAGATTTTGTTTTTGACAAGTGTTTACTGTTTTTCCACAAGTATGGCTAGTACTTAGTGTAACATCACAGATAATATATACTGCCTTGTCATTAAGATAATGTTATAACCTATCAATTTTCTCGATGGATTTAGGAATATTACCAAATTCATTTTTGGGTGTATGCGCTGTTTGATAGGAATAGACCATGTATTATTAGACTGTATTGCCCAGAATATTGATCCAAGTATAAAGTTATATATACTATAAGGATCCAAATTCTAGTAGTTTAAAATACTTTAAAATAGCGGAAGAGTTTGTTTGAACGTGCTAGTGTTAGGATCTATTAGTCGGTTTTAAACAATTCTTAGTGTAGTATTTATCGAAAAATTCTGTAGGCTCTTTTATATCCCGTTATTCTCTCGATAATGTTCATATATATCTAACGACATCAAGTTACAATAAAGATTACTTTGTTATGTCACTATTATGAAATGTAGACCCTCGGGGTATTTTCACGACGTGCTGAAATGAAACGTTATGCTATAATATTATGACTTAACCCCCTTAGGATATCGAAATGACTTGATGAAGAGTTAGATATTTCCCAGGGATTTATTTTTTCGAAACGAAATACCAATTTATTTCAGCTCAAGCTGAATATTTAACACCTGAAAATAACATATTCAGGTGGTAAATACAAGTGATTACCACTAAAATTCGCGAACAACATTGAAATCTTCAATATTATTTTACAACGATCGTTCCATAAAATCTGATCATGTATTACTTTTTTCACAAAGTTACCCGCGACCTCCGGCACACGCCTTGACCATTGGACTACGAAGTCGGTCAAATGCTACAGATTCTGTTCACGGGCTAATCCTTAACAGTTTGGACCAAGACCAAGAGACGTGAGACTTCAAGGTCACGCTTAGTTAAAAAGTTACAGAGGTTGCCAATCCATATAGCCTAGTATGCGAAGAATTCCGATTTAAGCATTTTCCCTTGGTTGTCTCTACAATCTTTGCGGACAGAATCACCTGGCACATTGTACGGTTTCTTTTGCTCCCAGACCAGCATAGAAAGACCGACCAACTGTTATAAATATAAAAGGAAAAACCACGCAAGTGTTTCAAACTTTTACTTTGATGTTTGTGCCAAAAAAAACGAGCTAAAAATGCCGAAATTAAAATTTGCTCAATTGACATAATGATGTCAAGTGGCGTATGCCCTGTGTCCTGTAATAAAATTAATTTTACCAACGTGTTTACGCATTCTAACATACCTATATGTACGGTCAACAGCACATCTACCTACACAACTTTGTTGCAATTTCACCACTGTTACGACTGCATAGAGACCCGTCAAGGATAAATTGACATACAGTTGACTGTACGCGTCATCTGTTACGGATTTTCCTGAACGCAACGTAAATTAAACTTATTAACCGTTCTGCTGGCGTTCTATACAAATTTTAATATACTGAAATTAGAAATACAATAACTTTTTGCTCGACCCATTTCGGTATTTATAACAATGCGAATAAGTAACAGTTTCGAATGATACTTGCTTCTGTAAAATACTGAAATCATATAACGTTTCTCTGAATAGAAATTTTGCGAAAAGCAGTGGGTCGTAAAACGTGTGGGTGATTTGTGACTCGTAAACAGGGTGAAATTTTTATATTCTCAGTTCAGAGCTTTTTGTAAAATGTCCTGATTTTTGTAATTACACCACCTACACTTTACAGTTATATAAACTGAACTTAGAGATTCATTTTGAGATTTATTCGGAATTTATATTGAGTTGTATAACTATTTACTTAGCGATAGCAAAATTCTGTAGTTTTTATTTTTTCCTTTTCCTTAATCTTGCAGATTTACTCCCAAGATGTGGGGTTTAAATATGTTATTTAACCTTTCTGTTTATAAATGTCAAAAAGTCACGTCGCGTTAGAAAGTCGATTTTATAGTCCCGTCTCGTTTTTACGAGCTTTATATGTGTAGACATTATGTTTATATTACAGAGTAAAATATATTTTGGAAAAAAATCTACGTCCATTACCTAACTGTTTTGTCTAATAGAAATAGCTAAGTTTCCTACCAAAATAAATAAATAAATATAAATATATAGGGACAAATCACACAAATTGAGTTAGCCCCAAACTAAGTTCGAGACTTGTATTATGGGATACTAACTCAACGATACTATATTTTATAATAAATACATAATATGTATAGATAAACATCCAAGACCCAGGCCAATCTGAAAAAGGTCATTTTCCATCATGACCTGACTGGGGATCGAACCCGGGACGTTAACCGTTACACCACGAAGGTCGTCAAAATATTAGGTTAATATATGATAATAGGTATCTTCTAGGTAATTTATACTATATGAAAGAAAGTTTAGCTTTTGAAATAATAAATAAATATATATGGATAAATCGTTAAAATATGTTTGCGTTCCAAATAAAAGCAGTGATTTTTACATTGGCAAAATAATTGCATGGTCTAAATAATTAACATATTC